>APFE030114299.1:22477-78221 GCA_000404065.3 Pinus taeda | reverse complement strand
ATGACAATTTTGAAGGAAAACCAAGTCTATATTAGCTCTCATAGATGATTACATGATGGTCGACTTTTGGCCAAGTTTCAACGAAGTTTTGGAGTTTCAGGTACATGTACATCCCGAAACGTCACGTTCTTAGAAGTTTCGTGCAACATAACAATGGAGCTCAGAAGTGGTCACAAACTCACATATCTACCTATAGACCAAAGTGTGCTTGTGTTCCCACAATTCTTTGTAGTACACATGGATTGGAGGTCTTCATGAGTGGTTCCAACTCCAATTCATACCTGGAAAAGTATTAATCACACCTGCAATGTCGATTAAGTATGAGGGCATGTAAAAATATAGTCCCAACACTGGCTAGGGTAGACTTTACTTTTATTAGTGCATCATTCAATGTGTGTGATGGTATAGATCCTAGTTGAATATCGTTCCCTCTTAGGGATTGTTCGTAGTAGTAGGATCCTTGAATCTCTGAGATATGGAGCATCATTTTCCCCATAAAACTTGTTCATTAAGACCCATGCATTTCAGACCGGGGATTTAAGATTATGTTGGGATACCATTTGGTGTTTTGGGACCTAATTGTTTGCCTTTTTCCCACCTTTCCTTCATGATCTTGTGGTAGCTTTCTCCTCATAAGACATTTGAACCAAATAGTTTGTTATATATTCTTGGACTCCCGGGTAGTTCTAATATATATTGACATTGTTCATTAAGATAGGGCCCTGCATTTCAGACTAGGGATTAAGATTTAAGTTAGGATACCATTTGGTGTTTTGGGACCTAATTACTTACCTTCATCCCACCTTTCCTTCATGATCTCGTGGTAGGTTTCTCCTCATAAGACATTTGGACCAAATTGTTTGTTATATATTCCTTGACTCTTGGTTAGTTCTAATATATATTGACATTGCCAATGTTATAAGATGATATACATTAGTGAGTATTTAACATTATCTTTCTCTTATCCACATTGTTGTGTTCAACGATCCATTCAATTACATTAAAGCAAGGGAGGATCGTTGATTGGGCTACCACATTATGGATTTGGGATATCCTAATGTTGTGATTCATAATAGCATACTCAATATCTGTTTCGCTTGGATCGACACATTTTTGCCGTTATGTTTCCTTGTACATTATGAAGAGTAAGTCACCATATTCATAAGAAATGGGAAGACCAATTTTGTTAACAGTGTAATCATAAATAGCCATGGTCCCTCATTTTGATATGTATCTTTGGTGGAAGATGTTGCTTTCATCTTGGCTTATGAAGAGCAAGTCACTATATTCATAAGAAATGGGAAGACCAGTTTTTGTAACAATGTTATCATAAATAAGCCATGGTCCCTCATTTTGATATGTGTCTCTGGTGGAAGATGTTGCTTTCATCTTGGCCTCTGTAGCAAGGGCCACTTGTTTCAATCTTGCTTTCTTTGGAGCAATTTGATAAATCAAGTTATCATTCATTTCGACTTAATCCCAAACTAATAATACTTGTTAGTCCATTAATTAAAACAACATATATATAGTAGGGTGTTCATCAATGAACTATGGATGATAAATAATAATTGTTAGTCCATTAATTAAAACAACATATGTATAGTAGGGTGTTCATCAATGAACTATGGATGATAAAGAGTTTGAGGGATCAATGGGTCTATCACACCATTGAAGTAGGAGGGTATGCATGTTAAAAGGGATCTAGGATAGGCTTACACTACCTACTCAAAAAAACAATGCTTAATTGAGTGTGTTATGGTGCAGGAGGTTTGATGGGTTCGAGGACTTTCACACTAACCTCTAAGGGTCTAAGTGAATGATTCGCATAAACGAAAGAAAACTATATTTTTACTAACGGGCAAGTGGAGGTTACTTGGGCAGCAACTAGAAGAGTCCGAGAGAATTGGTTCTAAAATACCCCTAACAAAATTATGGTGAGTACCATGTGACTAGATGATTCAAAATGAGTCTCTAATAAGTTGCAAGGTTATACGAGCTAGAAGTTTTTTCTAATGAGAACTTCAATTTGCAATTCATAAGCATAATGACGACAAAGGACAAAATTGTGATGATCTTCAAAGTTTCTGGACTTTTAACTTTCATAATATCCTTATTTACCTAATTTGAATTGTGTCATAAATCCTCTATCTACGTCAATGGTTGGCAGAATAACAATGATAACATTTAAAATAATCTATTAAAACTAAATAATTACAAATAATATACACCACACACATCAACACCTTAATTGATATCTATTTTAATATATATTTCAACCTATACAACATTTATATAATATATCATTGAAAATTGCATATTCTTTGGTAACAAATAACTAACTTATCTGATATAAGAAAAAAAAACAATGATAATACAAAATTAGAGATTTGATAAAAACAAAAAACAATAATAATATAAATTAGAATTAAAATATCAAATAATTTCCAATTGCTTCAAATGATTTCAAAATTAACATTATAAGAGAGATCAAATGGCAAGGGTTAACGAGCCTGCTATCGGGCATTAAATGCCCGCTTAGCTGCAAGCTCAATAGCCATATAGCTTTCGGTGGGGATGGAGTGTTCGGAAAGCACCGTGCGCGTCTGTTTTAAATGGCTATCGAGCTTGCAGCTAAGCGAGCATTTAATGCCCGATAGCAGGCTCGTTAGCCCTTTCCGAGATCAAATAGTTTCCTATTGCTTCAAAATGATTTCAAATTTCACATTATACGTATTTCAAGGAGCTTTTAGAAAAACTCATTACATCAATGGAACCTACTCCCTTCTTGGTCATTGGGCGAGGTGAGATGATTAGGACAATTTGAAATATCGGTAATTGAGGTTTCTTGAATACGCCTAAAGGGTTGATTCAAAGTGCGGGACCCAAATTGGTGTCAAGCTTGGAATGGAATTTGAACAAAATTTCGAAAAAGCATCATCAAATTGTTCAATTTTTGTAGATAATTTTCGATTTAAATTGGGTTGGAATTATGTTGAAAGTTTAAGTTTTATTATGGTTAGAATTATGATAAATTTTATAATAATTTTTTTTTAATGTTTGACCAAAAAATAGGTATTAAATGTTTTTTTAATCATTTCAAATTTTATTTTTAAGATATTTATTTTACATGAAGATATAATTGTATGAAGTTTAAGTCATATTATTCAAGCTATGCCATGTCATGAATGGGTAATTTTAAAGGATTAATATGGATAAGCCTTGAGATTAATAGTTGACATTATTCATCTCAATTTTAAGATATTCAAAGATTATAACTCAGGCGGAGGGGAAATTAAAGTCGCTAGTCTCCACTCGAGTTATTGTCTTTTGAGGTGAAACTTTATTATTTACTATTTATGTCCAAGTCAAAAGTATTTTCATGACTTTTTCAAATCAAATTTTATTTTAATATTTATTTTCACCTCAATGTGTGCAGAGCGGCAGAGTAACCCCTTCAGATAATTTAAATTACGCTTGAAGTTCCACACCCTCCAAATTGCACGATCCATACGTATTCTATTTCAAGACTTGTCGAGAACCCTCCTCACATGTTGTACTCAACACCGTTCTTAGTTTCTTTTTCCTTTTTTGTGTGGAAGATTTCCAGCCCATTCCCTGCACAATCCATTCTCTCGGGAAGATTTACTCCCACAAGCTTTAGACTTACTAGGATTTTCAAAGGGGAGAAGATTTATCACAGAGACTTATGAACACTAGCACATCCATATAAATAGAATAGTTGGTAAACACCCATAGGTATCAAAACACTTACCACATGATGTATTTCATATTGTCAAGATTAAAAAGCCATAAAAAATAACTAAATTATAGCTTTATCTAAATTATTATTATTAATTATAAAAAGTTATTGTATGAGTTAAACATATATACATTTGAAGGAACATGTGACACGATTCTTAAGTAGGGAAATTCAACCCCAATTTACCATGGATATTTTAAAATAAGCTTTGTTAGAATACCATGGGCCAATACCATACCCATATGGCACATGTTCACCTGAATTTTTTCTTAATTAATTGATTTTAATTAAAAACACTGGGAGGACATAACTATATTTGATTTATGCATATTACTAAAAATATTCCATGGAGGTTCAATCTCTACCATGTACCTAATAAATATTGATAATTAAATTAAACATCGAGATGCCCTATTCCAAAATAGATGCTTGTCTAATTCATATATGCATATGCATCTAATTCATATATACATATGCAATTTGTTAATGGAAATTAATAAAATTAACAGTGAAATATAAACTTCTCACCAATTATTACCAAATAGAAACATGAAAAAAATATGTTTGGATGTTTTGCCTTCCTTTACCAAAACTCTTTCCCACCCAAAAATATAGAGGAAAAAGACAAGATTTATACCCAATGATAGAGAATGTCATTACTCTCATTTGACATAAATACTCTTTAAAATCTTTCCACATGGAATACATCAAATTTAATAAATTAATGTGAATTTATGTCTGATTATCTACTTAAGGTTTTAGATTTATCTTGCATGCATCAAAATAATTTTATTTCTCTCCACATATCCCATAAAGGAATTTATGTATAGAGAAATCAAGGGACCATGATATTTTTTAATTCATTAACATAACCATATTATGCCTTAATTTTTCCCAATATTTTATCGAGACTTCAGACATATCAACGCATTTACAACTTGGATTTTATCCGGGTGAAAGAGAATACAAAATAAATCATGATTGTCAAAGGACATTTACACTTATATTCCATGTTTGTGAACATGTGCTAAATGTCAATTTAGAATGATATTTGCAATTGTGTCCATGCTTATTTTGGATTCTAGAAACGTGGTTAAATGAAATCTATTCAAATGACCATTCCAAAAGCTTAAATCAAAGCTATTTTATAAAAGGGAAAGGGTTATGCGCATGATAAATTACATTTAACTACATGAAGTGACACTAGGAGTCAAGACAAACATGAAAGTCAAGAATGCAATATACACATCAGCCAACAAATTGATCACATCATATTTGACCTAGTTGTTGGTAGAAAATTTAATGCAAGTGCCACTAGATTAGATAAGGGTATGCAAAGGGATGAACATGGCCCAAGATGTCGAGGTAATATTTTGTGTAAAATGACTCTCATTGTGGACATAACCAATGTAGCAACGAGATGAGTGGTCCATCCAAATGGTGTGATAAGTTAAGAAGTGAGATTCAAATATTACAAAAGGAATATAAAAACCTTAGTATAATATATAAAAGATGAAAGAATGCTCTAAAAGAAAAAATCAAGGGTAAAACTTTTTCTGTGTAGAACATAGTGCAAGGGTTAGAGAAAAGTTTCTCTATTATTCCTACAAATATATATTGCCCCTTTCTTAAAGTTTATTAAATAATGTGAGATCCCTACCATAATGACTCAAACTTCTCTCGACCTAAGATATCGTGGGCTTGGTCATACACAAGGACTGTCTCCTCTTCATGGAAGGTATGAGGGTGAACCTTACAATCATATTGATGTTTAGAATGTGCTTTTTTGCTTCAATTATTTGCAAGACAATATAATGATCTTCATTGGCATGTTCTAAGTCCCCTAATATTTTCTATCATGGAGTTATACTGGGGAGGAGTTTGATAGCTAAATGAAGGGAGGGGATTTGGAACTCAATCAATAAGACTACCTCCTCATTGTGGATGAGATGAAAATGGTAAATATGGTGGCATTTTTAGCATAAATATCCTATAGGCTCATAAGGTTAGGAAAAACATATGATGTTAGTTGCTCGTGTACATATTCACAATCCATTGGAGTATATTTTTTTAAGGATTTTATTCATGGCCTCAACTTTGTTATTTTCCTACATATAGTAAGATGATGATAATTATTGTTGAAAACCTAACAATGAAGCTAGCTCACACCTTGTTTTATGTTCAAAATGACATCCATGGTTAGAAACCAATTGTTTTAGGACACCAAATTGACTAATTATGTGATTGAAAAATAAATGTGTTATTGTAAGAGGAATGTTGTTGAAAGAGGGGATGGTTTCATTACATTCCATAGAATAATTGATGGCCACAATGATGTCTTTATAGGCATTACAAAAAACAATGTTACACACCGCAAAGTCAATGACCCATTCATAGAAAGGACCTACAATTATGAAAATATGGTGGAAAGTAGCTAGAGGATCTCATGCCTTAGGGTCAAAGATTTGGCGGCTAGCTCAATGTTTAATTTCCTTAATACAATCATAAAAGGGAGTAGGCCAACAATAACCTATATGAGTGGGTAGTAGCCATATTTAAAAGGTGGCCACCATAAGCACTAATATGGTGGGAATTTAAGACTTAGTTTGCCTTATCATGAGTGAGAAAATGATGCAACAAGGTGTCAACACCTCATTGATAAAGGTTATCTCCAATGAGAAGATATCAAGGTGCCTGATGACAAATACATCATTGATTATCATGATATAGATGAGGGCCAAACTTTTGAGCTCATCTATTCTATAAAATAAAATGTAACCATACCAAGAGTCATTAGTAGTTATAGTGAATAGATGTTTGTTTGGAAGGTCATCATTCAAAGATGGTTTTGAGGAATCGAGAGTTTGGAAATAAACTAGCAAGGGACAAGACTTTCTTACTCTTAAGAGTAAATAAATTTAATTCATACTCCTAAAGGATCATTATCCAACAAGCACAGTTACTATTAATAACTTTCTAACTCATTAACAAGCATACTTAACTCAGTAGAAATGACATAGTGTTAAAGTTCGTGACGACTTTGGTTTTGCACATTAGGATGTAATGACACTATTTCTAAATTGAAAAACCAATCGTTGAGGCCAAGTCCTCCTCATGTTATATGACATTGTGGGTTGAGACAAGTTCTTACTAATTTAATAGATGGTGTGTTTGCAACCATTGATCTTATCTTGAACTAAGCATTTGGAAATGTTGGATTCACAATTATACTGAGAGGTGCGGGGGAGTGGGGTGAATCAGTATAATGAGAATTTTTACTTATTTAAATATTCAAACACCATAAAGCATAAATCTCATAAATTGAACAAATAACACAATATATACGTGGAAAACCCTATGAGAGAAAATGTAAAACTTCTTGATATGAAAGATATTGTAGGAACCAACCTACAGGAGACACTATTCCCCTCTTGATTTACAGGCACCAACCTATGGGAGACACCAATCCCCTCTTGATTCACAGGCACCAACATATAGGAGACACTAGTTCCCTTCTCTGCTTTGTAGGCACCAACATACAGGAGACAACAATCCCCTCTGCGATATGATCAAAATCAATTTTGTAGTCTACTCTACTCTGAAATCAACTTTACTCTGCTCTTCATGATTTTTCTATCTTCCTTGCACTGGTTCACTTGCTTTTCTAAACTCCATTGTGCGTTTTAAAATTGTGCTATTCTCCATGCACTAGTTCACTTGCTTCTTTGAACTCCACTTTGCTCTTTATGTCTCTGTGTTACTATATTATCTTACCAAGCACTTCAATCTCAAATAATCATAGTTACATTCTACCAATGTTAATAAACTAGATTATCATACAAGGTGCTTCCTTTAGTCCCAATATCAATTCTTCATGCTTACAACCAAGCACTTATAGTCCCACTCCCTTCAATACAACCAAATATAAATATACTCTATGATTTTAGAGCTCTCGATGTTATCGAGCACTCAATACAATAAACCACGTGAACACCATTTTTTTAAAACCTTAGCACCCATGCACTAAACTATCAAATCACATAAAACCTCATGCTATGACCCAACACTAACTCATATCGGATACCAACAAACCAGGAGTTTTACCTTATAACACTTTTTTATATCAATGGTATGGACTACAGAAGGGTCAAGATATCAACAGTTAATCGACATCTAGATATTAGGCTCGAATTATATCGAATGAAGACTTTGTAAAAACCTCGATATTGGATTTGTTTTAGTATGATTAACGTTATTTTCCAGCAAACACTCCTGTCATTATGTTCTGTCAATTGACAATGGCGACATTGGAGTATCGACACTTTGATGAAATAAAAATACAAAGGAAATGCTCAAAAAAAAAACCACGACCGAGTGAGAACCTTGATGAAGAACCACAATATTGGAGGTCTGGAATATGGTGGAATGGCCTTGGAATATCAAAATTTTAACGTAAATAACAAAGGATTTTGTTGCAAAACACTAAGGCCTTATACAAAACTCTATGGTGGAACCTTGCCACTGTAGGTCTTGAAACTGGAATGCCAAGGGAATTAAGCACTAGGTGTTGCACTTTAGCATCATGTGACAAAGGGATGAGACTAGGAGCTACCAGATACTAAATATTGAGAAAATGAAGAGTCTCTCCTTAATAAAAAAGGTCGATGCTGAGGGGCTTAGGCATTTGGGTGCTATGCTTAAGCACCTCATGACCAAGAGATGAGACTAAGAGCTAAGGTGGCTTGAAAACAAAGAATTTTGTGCATATTCTACATTATAAATAAATTTGAGGTTTCTCAAGAAATTTGACTTATGATTTGTTTCATACCTCATATGTCTTCTTCACCATCTGATACCTGATCTACCTCTTTTGTATGTTGATATGACATATCTCACATGTCTACACTCCTCCCTCTTATTCATCTTCCTCAAACTTCATATTTCACACTACTTCTCTGCTCCTTAGATATTTTGATGCTCTTTTGATTGCTCACTCACATATTTTCCTCAATAGTGCTCACTTATATGGTATTTATAATGATTAGTGCTTGAGGCTTGACTAAATCATCAAAAGGATGGATATTAGATTTGAGCTTGATTTTAGGAGTCGTATTAATGATTGGCTTGAACTTTTTCATTGATTAGTGTGCTCATGGATACATAGATTTCTTTAAAGGGTCAATATGAGAATTTGTCCTCTTAACTTAGACCACCCTGGATTCAGTCCGATATTATCCTAATTTAGGTCAAATATGCCTTGGATCCTCCTTTTCTTTGGGTCTCATAGGATTCCCCCTGTATTTGATATCAATGACAACATATTATGCAACAATCCCCCTTGTTTTCAATGATGGCAATCCTAAAAAAAATTGGCAAAGAGCTAAGAAACTCCCCCCATTTGTAAATTCTTCTTTTGTCTACAACTTCTTCATTTTTCTACATTTTCTTCAGTCTCCCCCTTGGTCATCAATTTGAAAGGGCTTCTTTTTTTTTAGTGTAATATTTCTTATGCTACATTTTCTCCTTTTCTACAATTGAACTCTTTGATTCACCTTGTCAACAAGTTCTCCATTTTTGTAGCATATTCTTTGACTATAACTTATCCCTTTTTGAAAACAAAGGGATGCTCCCCCTGAGCTTGTTCTTTCCCTGAAATTATGATTTAATGTTTTTTATATCCAATTCCTTTTTCTATCTATCTACCAATATTTTCCTTTGTTGATGTAATTGAATGGACAAGTCCCTATCTTGTTTCTCATGAAATTCATTCAAATTCAATTGTTTCCAATCATTAGAATTATGCTGACCTTCTCTTTGGTCTTCATTATAGTTCACCATGCACTTCATGCCCTTTACATATTGGTTACTAGTTTACATGCAACAAACTTTATATTTCATCATTCTTCTCCTGTAACTCACTCTTTAGAGCTTCCATATTTTTGGTGTATTCTTGATTATTGTAGTCTCTCAATTCACATTATTTTATACCTATTTTTATTGATGAGATGACAGGGATATTACTTCTAAATTCTACCTTATATATTCAAATTTCTCTTGGAGAATAGGTTTGGTAATGATGTTTACAATATTCTCTTTATTAACATCATATTACAGCTTAACATTATCATCAAACACCTATTCTCTTAGGAAATTATAATTGATAGGAATGTGTTTTGTCTTTGAATACATAGCAAGGTTCTTTGAGATATTTATTGCACTTGTGTTATCACAAATAATTGATCTTGGTTGATCACACTCTATTCTAATTTCCTTTAAATATTGTTTCATCAAGAGAACTTAAGTGCAATATGCTAATGCTATAACATATCAACTTTAGCTATGGACAAAGATATTTTCTATTTCTTGCTCAACCATGAAACCAGAAAATTTCCTAGAAAGAATGCCTCGCCATTGTTCGTTTATTTTCATCAAAACTAATGGCCCAATCTAAATCTTTGTCTGTTATTAAGGTAGAGTATTTTATTCTCGAGTACTATAAGAAATAGCCCATAGTCCCCTTTAAATATCAAAAAATCATTTTCACTACTTACACATGTGTCTCCTTTGGTGCAAATTGAAACCTTGCAAACAACCCTACAACTTGCATGATATCAGGTCATGATGTTTTCAAATACAAAAAGCTACTAATCATTGATTTATATATGGTTTAATTTTCATCTGGTAATTCATCATCTTTGCTCAATTTAAGTCTTATAACCATGGGAGTGTTATCAAGAGCACAATTTTCCATTCCAAGTTTATTTAGAGTTTCCTTAAGATATTTGGTTTTGGATATGAATATGCCTTCACTCGATTGAACAACCTACAATCCTAGGTAGAATGATATCATCCACATGGAAAACAATGATTAGTATGTTTTCTTTATCATTTTTTATGCATAAGTTGCTATTTGTTTCTCCTCTTTTAATTCCTTGTTGTTGTAAATATTTATCAAGTCTTGAGTACCAGGCTCTAGGAGCTTGCTTAAGACCATAAAGAGATTTCTTCAACATATATACATAGTATCCATTTTTTGATAGATGAAATCCCTTTGATTGTTCAACATACACCTCCTCTTCCAAGTTTCCATACAGTAAGGTTGACTTAACATCCATTTGATACACCTTGAAATTTTAAAACAAATAAATGCCAAGAACATTCTACTAGATTCAAGTATGGAAACAAGAGAAGAAGTTTCTTCAAAATCAACCTTTCACTTGTTCATATCCTTTGCAAACCAATTATCATTGTTTCTCACTATATGTCCATCCCCATACAGTTTTTCCTTAAAGACCCACCTAGTTCCAATTACATTCTTATCCTTTGGTCTATGCACAAGTTCCCATGTTTCATTTTTTTTTCAATCTGATTTAGCTCTATTTCCATGGCATTGACCCAATGCTCATGTTTACTGTCTTGTGCAAAAACTAGTTCTATGTTGGATAACAAGGAAAAGTTTGCATGATGTGGTGTGCTGATCAATCTCCTTCTAGTCCAAACTCTTTAATATTTATCACCAAAACATTGGTTTTCTGAATGAATTTTTTGAACATACCTAGATAGAGCTTTTGGATATTGAATTTGTATATACTCTTCCTCTTTCTCTTTTTCTTCCTACTCTATCTCTTCTTCTTCTTCTTCCTCGTTGTTTGTTGAAAACCTCCTATGAGTTTTCATTTTCTTGCGGCCTTTTATTTTGAGGTGATGTTTCACCTATTTTTACATAAATGCTCTCTACCATCTTGTATAGTCTCTTTTTGTAACATTTGTATCCCTTTCTTCTAGATGAAACCAAGAAATATTCTTTCATCTGCTCTCAAATCATTTTTTCCTAAATTGTCTTCATTTACCTTAGTGGAGCATTTTCTACCAAAAACTTTGAAATGTTTGACTAAATTAGGTTCTCCTTTCAATAATTCATAGGGAGTATTGGTGTTATTTACTCTTATTTTAGCTCTATTTAGGATGTATATTGTTGTATTAACTACTCCCCAAAAGGTTTTTGGAAGGTTTAGTTCAATGCACATAGTTCTTGCCATCTCTTGCATATTTTTGTTTTTTCTTTCAACAACACCATTCTATAATTGAGTTATTTTCATTGAAATATGCCTATTAATCCATGTTTTTTCACATAATTCAATCAATTCATCATAAGCAAATTCTCCTCCTTTGTCTAATCTCAAACATTTTATCTTTATATCAATTTCATTCTCAACCATGGATTTGAAAATATACTTCTCAAAGGCTTCATATTTTTGAAGAGAAGAAACCCATGTCATTCTAGCATAATCATCAGTTAGAAGCATAAAGTATCTCTCATGTCTTAGTGTTTGTGTTCTAGCAAGCCCACAAAGGTTTGTATGAACAAGCTCTAATGGCTTGGTTGATGAGTACTCCTTTGGATTGAATTTGACTTTGGTTTGCTTCCCATGCTGACAAGACTTGCAAATTGGATCACTTGGCTTTAAGATTTTTGACATGTCTCTCATTTCCCACTCTTTGTTGAGTTTTACTAGATGGGAAAATTGATATGACCCATCCTTCTGTGCCCTAACTAGATTTCATCCAGTTTCCCAATACAACATTTTTCTTTGACTTCATTTAAGACATATACAATACTTGAGAACCTAGCTACATTTTCCACCAACCTTCCTGATATTTTTTTTCCTTATTTCACATTCCTTAGCATGAAATGTAAGATCATATCCTTGATCACACATTTGACTAACAATAAAAATATTGTGTTTTATACCATCAACATATAGAACATTTTGAGTTTTAGTCCTTCCATTATCAAGATTGACTATTTCTTTTCCCATGATTCTGGTTGGTGCATTATTTCCAAAAGTAACACTTCCTTGTTTTTCTTCCTTTAGAGAAATAAATTTTCTCTTATCTATTTTCATAGCTTTGAATAACCATTGTCTATATACCATTAACCTGCTTTCTTTTTCACTAATAGAGAAAATCAACAGTTTTCCTTGTTTTCTTGCTTCCTTTTCCATACCCTTGTAGTTTAATTTTTCTTTTTTTTGGCAATCCATTATTATGCCACTTTTGCACTCACTTGCCTTGTTCATATGGGTGTTGCACTCATAGCATTAAACATGGTCTACTAAGGGGGAAATGAATTGTAATTTCTAGTAGAAGTTTCATTGAAGCTTCTGGGATTGATGATCACATAATCATTCTTTGAAATCTTGAAGGATTCTCTGTTTTTATTTCTCATACAATCATTCCTTTCATAGGCCTTACAATTCATTGCTTTATGCCCAAAATTATTACAAGGAAAGTAAAAAGCCTATTTTTTTTTTTGATACTTGGATGAGAAAGGCCTTGTTGACAGAATAACTCTTTTTAATCCATTCATGTTTTCCTTATGATAAAACTTAGATTTTTGTTGGTCCTTTGCTTCATTTCTGATGTTGTTGATAGGGCCTTTTGAAAATTCATGTCTCTACTTGTTCTCATCTTCCTTCCTAGTGTTTCCTATAATACTGATAGGGTCATGTTTTTATTGGTTCTTAACTACATTTCCAGTAATGCATGTATTCTTCAAGAGTTAATTTTTTTCTTTTGATTCTTAACTTCATTTCTGGTAGTGTTTGTATTATTGATGGGTTCTTGATTTGATTGGTTCTCACCTCCTTTTCTAGAATTGCTTTATTTTCCAAGAGAATTTTTTAGCATATTAGCAAAGCTTTTAGATTTTTCTTTACATTCCTTTAATGACGTCTTTGTGCTTGATTCTACCTTGAAGATCTCAAATTTTATTTATAATCAATACTTATTTTGATTAAATGATACCTCTAGCAACTAAAAATGTTATATAATATTTATGTACTATTATTCAAACTTTAGGCTTTGATTCAATTGAGCAATTTTTTTCTCTAATTACTTTCTCAAGGAAACCACCTTTGCTTCTAGCTTCGCATAATTTCTTTCCTTTCCTTTTAGTTGGCTTATTAGAATTTATTTTATTCTCTTTGCTTCTTCTAGTTTTTCCTTTAGGAGGATGATGCTTCATCATAACCTTTCTCCTCATGCTTCTATAGTAATTCCTTTTACTTTTTGATCTTTTTCCTGAGTCTACCTATTTCTTCTAAGGCACCAACTAGTTCTCCTTCAAGATCTACCTCCCCTTCAACTTCTTCCTTTCAATATATATTCTCCTTTTTATTGTCGTTTTGGTCAACATCCTAAGAATCCATGGATATGCATATAAATTCTCCCTTTTCATCATCAAATGCATATCCGTTGCTTTCTTTTGATGAACTACTATCCTCTTTGGAATAAAATATTTTCTTTTTGAGATATCCTCCCTTCTATAATTATGAGATTTGCTTATATTTTTATATCCTTTTTCATCATCAATGCCCTCTAATTTTTCTTAAGGAAATTTAGCTACATAATGACCTATTCTACCACATTCAAAGCATTTGAATGGAAACTTATCTTTGAATTTTCCAAATCCTCTTTTTAGATTTCTTCCAAATTGAGCTTCTTCTTCGTTTGATTCATAGATGGAGTAATCATTGGCCTTGTGTCCTTTTGTCGTCACTGCTGCTTTGAATACTTCTTCCTTCTATCCTAACTTTTATTTTTCAAATCTCATGTCATATAAAATGAGGATTCAATGAAGTTCATCCACCTCTAGAGTTTCCAAATCTTTCATTTATTCAATGGTTTAAACCTTTGTAATAGATCTCAAGGGAGGAGATATCAACACTCTCTAAACAATTACTGATTCCTCAATCTTTTCATCAATCCATCTAACACTATTAACAATCTTATCTACACAAAGAAACAAGGCTACAATGTCTTTATCTTCGTCATCTTCAAACTCTCAAATTGTATTCTTTGATTTTGAAGCTTTTCTCTTAATACTTATTAACTTTTCATCTCCTCCATTGATGCTTTGAAGCTTGTACCAAAATTCTTGTGCAAATCTACATTGAATTACATTGAGAAACTATGATTCTACTAAGCCACACAAAATCATGGTATCAATTTCTTTTGCATGACTTATAAAGGCCTCTTAATTATATGAATTAGTTGGGGGAACTATTAGAACTTGATAGCCATCCTCAATAGATAGATAAATGTTGACACCAAGAGACATTAGATAGTTCTTCATCCTCATTTTCCAAAAAGTGTAATTGGTTCAATCATATAGTGGGATTTTTCTTGAGAAAGAACCATATTGACTAGCCATCATTGGTCCCTTGAGATATTTCTTCTAGATGTTAGGTTGCTTCTGAATGAACCTACTTTGATACCAATTGTTGGATGCACAATTATATTGAGAGGGCAAGGTGAGGAATCAATATAATGAAATCTTTTACCTATTAAATATTCAAGCACCATGAAGCACCAATCTCATAACCTAAATAGGTAACAAAAGATATACATGGAAACCATTACAAGAGAAATCAACAAATCTTATTTATATTAAATATCATTTAGGCACCAACGTATTATTGCATCAATTTGTAGGCATAAACCTACATGAGACATTAATCCCTCAATTTTTAAATTTGTAGGAACCAACCTATAAGAAACATTAATTCCCTTTTGATTTACAAGAACCAACCTACAGGAGACACCAATCCTCTTCTTTGCTTTGTAGGCACTAACCTATAGAAAACAACAATCCCCTCTAAAATATGGCCTGAATCAATTGTGTAGTCTACTATGCTATGTTATTCTCTTCACAATTGTGCTATCTACCTTGCATTAGTTCACTCGCTTTTCTAAACTTTGTTCTACTTTTTAAAATTTTATTCTTTTCCCTACACTAGTTCACTTGTTTCTCTAAACTTCACTTTTCTCTTTATGTCTATGTGTACTATATTTCTCTTTACCAAGAACTTTCTTCAATCCCAAATAGTCACAATTAAATTCTATCAGTGTTAATCAAATTATGATTATCAGAGTAGGCACTTCCTTCAGTCCCAATTATCAATTGTTCATGCTTACAACCAAGCACTTGCAATCCAATTCCCTTTAGTCCAACCACGTATTAACAATCCCCATGCTTTTGTAGCTTTCAACACTATTGTGCACTCAATACAATAAACCATGTGAAAACCAAATGTTTTAAACCTTAACACCTAGGCACTAACTATCAAGGCATGCAACACTAGCATGTTATGACCCAATTCTAACTCATATTGGATATCTAAAAACTGAGAGTTTTACCATATAACACCTGTTTTATAGAAGTATGCACCACTGGAGGGTCAGTGTATCGATAGTCAACTAATATTTGGATATCAAGCTCGAGTTGTATGGATGAAGACTTTGTAAAAACCTCAATATGGAATTGTTCTGCTATGATTGACATTATATGTTAGAAAAAACTTAATTTAATAGGTTTTATGAATTGATAATTATGACACTAAAGTATTGTCATTTCAGCAAAATGGAAATACAAAGTAAATGCTCGTAAAACCATGATACCGAGGTTTGGAGTCCTATGTAATGATCTCAAAATATCAGAAATTTGGTATAAATAACAAAGGATTTTGTTCCAAAATTCTAAGGCTCAATTCAAGACTCTACAGTGGAACCTTGTTATCAGAGGTATGCTGAGGGCCTTAAGACATAGGTGTTATACTTTAGCATCGTGTGATCGAGGGATGAGATTAGGAGTTACCAGATAACATATATTGAGAAAATAATGAAGAGTATTTCCTTAACATAAAATGTTGATAAGGAGTATGATGAGGACCTTAGGCCCTTGGGTGCTACACTTAATCACCTCATGACCAAGTGTAATACCCCTAACCAACCCCTATGTTGTACATGCATGCATTTGATATTGAGGTTGGGATTTCTATGGAAGTATCCACATGAATAGGCCAATAGATTAAGCGAAGACATGTTAAGGCCAGAGTGTCTATGTAAATATATGTACAATGATATTAGGTTAGTAAGCTAGGTGCTATATTATGTGGCATGCATGCCTATGTAGTCATATTAGATAGATTTTGTGGCTAGTACTTATTGAAATTCAATTACAATGTTGAATTTCTAATCATGATAATTATTAGTGACAATTATATATGTTTTATTTTAGCATTTACTTCATTCAATTAGATCATCAAGCAATTATACATTCAATTATGCAAGTAGAAATCAGAATGTACAAAAAGAGAAGAAACACTAGAAATTACGCTAGTGGCCAAGGAAAAACTCACAAGGGGAAAACCCAACAATCCTTTCCCTATAGAATCTTTGTCAACAAGAGAAATCCAAGCCATAAATGAACTGACCAATAGTAACTAGATGATCACTCTCTAAATTCCAAGTCAACCGTCCAATTCTTCCATAATAAGGTGCCTTAAACTGTCCATGATTAAATCTGCAAAGAGGTATGATTTAGTCTTCCATAAGGGCTGAATTATGTCTTTTGCTTTAGACCATGTCACATATTATACTTCAGAATGGGAGCAAGGTTCCACAAAGATAATTATTATCATTCCATAGATCGGTAAGTCCACATATATACTTTGCATTGTTCCTTAGAGATACTAGCTACCTTAGAACTTCTTATCTTTCACAAAGATACTTTGCATTGTTCCTCAAAGATATTGCCTCAGACTTCACTATTTTCCATAGAGATATGTGTTCTTTGTGCGAGGTGTATTTTAGAGGGAGACAAATGATCTATATATAGCCTTCATCAAGAGTGAATGGGTGTCTCCATGCGCATGCCATAAATATACTATAAAAATCATTTTTTCTTTTCTTTTAAAAGTCCAAATGATAATAATTTTTGTTTTCTTTTGACTCATATGGATTCTTTGACTTTAGCATGAAAAACATGCTTAAATAAATACATCAATGACAAATCATTCATTATTAAGACCAATCATAGTTACAATTTGTAACAACCCATGGTTGATTTTCCATGTAAATAAAAAAAGACTAAGGTCATGGGACACTTATTCTGATTTGAATGGTGGGAAAAACATTATAGTTGGAATCACTTATGATTAATTAATAGCTATGGAAATTGGAAAGGGAATTGGTAAAGGCAAATAGGAAATAAATGGCATTTAATTATGAAAACAAAGGAAAATATGAGAAAAGGGAGGTGAAGAAATAGAAATTTGCATGCAAGGGAAAATAGAGGAAAAATGAAGGAAAATGAAGAAAAAGGAGACATCAATAATAAAAATGCATCAGAGAAATAATTCACATCTTTTGGCACAACTTTTGGTCATTTACATTTTTTGTCAGTTCAATTTTGGCTCAATCCTTGGATTCTCTCATTCTCTCATACTCTGTCACACTTAGAGTATTCTTGGAGCACTATAGTATTCTATTGGATTTGGAAGAAGACAAGAAAGGAAGCAAAGGGAAATAAAAGGAAAGCAAGGAAGCATAAGGAGATAGTTGGATCATCAACTACAACATGATTTCTTTGTAGGTAACATGTTGCACATGTGATTTCCTTGTTAGTTTTTGGATGCATGGTATATGCATGTGATTCTCTGGTTATGTGTTGTCACTGACATGGAGGATTTCCTAGATTAACAGTGGTTTTAGCCTTGCCTTTCCATTTCCTAGATAACCATGGTGTCGTGGGTTTCCCACTTGTTTTTCTAATTGGTTCTTAGGTTCCCTATGGCTATGG
Source organism: Pinus taeda (assembly GCA_000404065.3). NCBI lineage: Eukaryota > Viridiplantae > Streptophyta > Pinopsida > Pinales > Pinaceae > Pinus > Pinus taeda. The sequence continues at coordinate 59,817 of APFE030114299.1, read as the reverse complement.
GTTGGAACAAATGCTCTGGAGCACTAAAATAGCTTGGGTAGAGTTACTAGTTCTTGGAGCCTGCAGGTTGGGACAAATGCTCTGGAGCCTTGTGGGTTGAGTTAATAGTCCTTGAAGCTGTGGGTTGGAACAAACGCTTTGGAGCCTTGATTAGTTGTGGGTTGAGTTACTAGTTCCTGAGGCCTTGGACAACTTGGATAGAGACCGATTTGGTTGATGTTAGTGATTTATATACTATATAGATGAGATCACTGTGGTTGAGGGTTGACGTGGTTTGGCCTCTTGAAGCCCCGGTTGGTTTTGTTTTTGTTTAACCTTAAGATCATAGATTCATGATTGGAATATGGCACGAGGGTGATTGGCTAAAAGAGAGATTTGGTTAACCCAATATATGGTCGGGTGGTATGTGGAAGTCCCTGACTTGGTTGGAATTTTCATATGTTAATATGAGATATTCTTCTATTGTGATCTATGAGCATTTGTAGTGATTATGTTGGTGGTTTTATGGTTGATTTGTTGTGTTTCCATTATGTTTATATGTTGGTTATATGATGTATTCTATCTATGTCTCTTGACATGTTTTGATAAGTTATTGAATGATTTATGAAAGCGTGATCTAACACGTGTTATTGCAGTTATCTTGAGATGGAATTAAACATTCTTGGTGATTCTCAGATGGAGTGCAGACTCTTATGATCATATATGCATTCATGACCTATAGCTCACATGTTTACCATATGTTTGACGAAATGGCTATTATGGATTAGGCATGTCTAGGTCAATTCTTGCTTGAGTTTTGATTAGTAAGCCTTTCCATCATCTTGTTTATGTTTTTGGAAATTTACAGGAAATTCTTAGTAGTGGTATGGAGGCTAGCCTGAAAAAGTGGCTCAAATCTTGGAACTGCTAGCACATAACTGGAGTTTTTGGGCCATAATCATTTGCAGCCAGGCTTGTGCCTACAGTTATAGCCCTCCAATTGTGACATCCCACCCAAGGTTCTTGTAGATATTAATTTGTATATTCTAAACTACTCATGAATTTTTCTAAATCACGAGACTAGAAGCTATTCTACTGATCTGCGGAAGTAAAATCACAATCGAGAACACAAATCATTAACATGCATCAAGATTCAACACACATACAAAAAAATTTATCTAGGGGAAAGAAACTACTAAAAACCCCTTACTATTTGTATTACATTAATCAATGAATCTGGATGAATACAATATGCTCTACTCAAGCTTGAGCTCAACCTGCACCTGTATCTTCTATCCTCTGCTTGACTGGTTGACCTTGGCTAATACATAGCAGAAATTTTGAGCCTCCAAGCCCCTATTTCCTTACACAGTTACTCAAGGAATTAACCCCCTATTAATTAGGAAAATCCTCAATTTGGATTGCGCAATTCCTATAGGTCCTTCTCTGACTGCAAGCATGACCTGTACAACTTGGAATAGTTTATAACTGATAGTAGATTTCCCTTGAACTCCAATATCAATTGGGTAACCCAAATTATTTGTATGCATGAGTTAATTTAGGTTGATTGATCAGTTAACTAGATGATTACTCAGTGTGAAAAAAGTTACACACCCTTGTCACTTAGTGTGAAAAAAGTTACACACCCTTGACTGAAACTCCACTAGTTCTACTAACAATGAGAACTAGTTACGCTAACAATAACTCAAATTAACTGAAATAGATTGCTACAAATTAGCAATCAATCATGTAGAACTAAACTCAAGTGTCTCCAATTCAATTTTACTTAGTTAACTGAGTGACAAGAGCCATGTCAACTCAGTTAACTACCTCCAAGTATTCTCCTGAAATTGAAATTCAAATTTCTCCTAATTTAATCAAGACAAAATTAAATTAGGAATTTCTTGCTACATTTTCAACACTCCCTATCTGCAAGAAAGGGATTATCAGATACCCGAATCATGCTTATATGGAACTCAAATTTTCCTCTTGACAAAGCCTTTGTTAAAATATTTGCATCTTGTTCTTCTGTTAGAATGTATTGCAACAACATAATCCGCCTTTGCACACAATCTCGTAGATGGTGATAACGGATGTCGATATGCTTGGATCGATCATGAAATATTGGATTCTCATAGAGTTTGATACAACTATGATTGAAATGGTAAATCACTGTAGGATCCATCTTCTGACCAAATAGCCCAACAAGAATCTTTTCCATCCAGATAGCCTCACATGTTGTGTGACTTGCAACCATGTACTTTGCTTCTGTTGAGCTGAGTGCCACAGATTTCTACTTTCTGTTGTACCAAGAAACTGTTGTTGACCCAACACTGAAAATTCCTCCTAAAGTGTTCTTCCTATCTAATGGACTCCCCACCCAATCTGCATCTATGAAGCCTTGCAGCTTCACTCCCTTTTTCTATCTGTACTAAAGACCAAACTAAGTAGTGCCTCTAAGGTATCTCATCACATGCTTTGTTGCCTTCCAATACATTTTGGTTGACTTAACCATGGCTTGACTAAGTTGCTTAACTACATAACACATGTTAGGTCATGTTTTCACCAAATACACGAGTGAACCCACAAGCTGCTTGTAAATGGTAGCCTCCACTTCTTCACCTGAAGTGGCATCCTATTTCCTCCAATTACCTGCTAGAGGAGTGTCCATGGGTTTGCTACTCTCCATGTGGAACTTCATCAATATCTCATTGGCATACTTTCCTTGAGAGACAAACAATTCCCCATCTCCCTGCCATACTTCCAAACCGAGTAAATAATGTATGAGTCCCACGTCCTTCATCTTGAACTCCCTTGCAAGGTCCTCCTTGCAAGATCTGATCAGTTGCTCATCACTAGTAAGGATCAAGTCATCGACATATAAAACGATTATCAATAATTTACCTTCTACCATAGTTTTATAAAGGTTTGCGTCTACTTCACTTTTGGTGAATCCCAAACCAGTGAGATAGTTGTCAATCTTGGTATACCAAGCACGGGGTGCTTTCTTGAGTCCATACATCGCTTGCTTGAGTCTGCATACATGCGACACTCTGTCGAAAGTCTCAAACCCCTCTGGCTACTCAATACACCCCTTTTCCTCAATAACTCCATTGAGGAATGTTGTCTTCACATCCATTTAGTGGATCTTCCACCCCATCTGCATTGACAGTGCTAGAATTGACCTGATGGATGAGTACCTTGCTACTTGAGCAAAGGTCTCCTCATAGTCAATTTCCTCCACCTGAGAGTACCCCTTGGCCACAAATTTGGCCTTGTGTTTCTCTATGCTCCCTTTTGCTACATGCTTTACCTTGTAAAGCCATCTCAAACCAACCACTAATTTTTATGTTGGTCTTGGGACCACTTCCCAAACACTGTTTCTGACAACAAAATCATATTCATCTAACATGGCATCAACCCATACGGGGTGTTTCACTACTTCCTTGAATGAGGATGGTTCTGTCTCAACTAGCTCACACATTAGAACCATGTACCCATTGTACATCCTTTGCCTGCGTTATGATGTGGGTGCTCCCACATTCTCTCTAGCATCCTACAATAGTCTATTAGCTTCCATGGTCTGCTTCCTTCCTCCTCTGGATGTCTCCACTCTCTGCTCCTTTGCTTGTGCCCTCTCCACAACTTCCTATGGTTCTTCCTTTTGAGCCAAAATCTCTTAATCAAGCTGCAACTGAAGCTCCCTTTCAAGAGAACACCTCATTTCCTTCTCCTCATCAAAATTCACATCCCATCTGACAACTGTCATCCTGAGGGATGGAAAGTACACCCAACAGTTGTGAGGTGTATCTTTGTAACCCAAAAATATTTCCAACGTTGTTATCGACTCTAGCTTTTTCCTTGCTTCCTTGGAAACATGGTAGTAAACTGATGATCCAAAGATCCTGAAGTGTGACACATTTGGTTTCTTCCTTGAAAAATCTTCCTCTGGTGTACGCATGCTAAGAATCTTGCGAGGACTCATGTTTTGTAAATAGACCACTCTGTTGTATGCTTTAGCCAACAAGTTTAGAGATATGCTTTGGTCATGCAACATCGCCCGTGCTGCTCCCAAAATATTTATGTTCTTCCTCTCAGCCACCCCATTTTGATGTGAGTTATGAGGTGTTGTCAACTCCTGTTGAATTCCTTCCTTTGCATAGAAATTTTTAAACTCATTCGACACATACTCACCATTGTTATCGCTTCTGAAAGCCTTCACTTTCCTGCCAGTCTCTTTCTCAACAAGTGCTTTAAATTCAACAAATTTGGAGAACGTTTGGTCTTTCTTCTGCATGAAGTAGATCCAACACTTCCATGAGAAATCATCCACAAATATAATATAATACCTATGCTTGGCTATGGAGGCTATCAAGAAAGGTCCACATACATTAAAGTGGATCCTTTCAACGATTGCATGCACCTTGTTGTTTCGATCATTGAAGGTGGATTTTGTGTACTTCCCCAATGTACACCCTTTTCATGTATCTCACTGCTCTAGTGCTCCATTGGGGAGGCCTATAGAAATCTACAACATGATATTCAAATCACCATGATTCAAATGGTCAAGCATTCTATGCCATAATTAATTGACATCTCAATTTTTCACCTTCTCTGCTTTTGTGCTAAATGTTGCACAGTATTCCACATCTAATTTGTAAAGGTTCTTCACTCGAACCTCAATATACTTCACTTTTCCCATGGTGATGTGTCCAAATAAAGTCTTCCTCTTGTTGTATATCACATCGTAGCTATGTTCTTCCAACACCATGATGGAAACTATATTCTTTATAAGATCTGGTAAAAACAGTACATCCTTTAGTCTTAGAGGGGAGCCAAAATCCCTCTAAAAAGTAACGTTACAGATGTTAGTCACGTTATACCTTCCATCATCTCCCATCTTGATGTGCATTTGGAGATCCTTCTCCTCCAAGTCACTGAAAAATTCTTTGTTTCTCGTCATGTGGAATGAGGCACCGTTGTCTACATACCACACACTACCCATCACTGTGCTTGTCATGCATGCAATGAGGGTAAAATCAAGTTCAAACTATGAAGCCAAGGCTTCACTCACTGCTCCTCCTGTGGTCTTGTTGCTTGTCTTCTTGTGTGGACATTTTGTGACATAGTGTCCCAATTCACGACAATGAAAGAACTTTATTTTGGACAAGTCTTCCTTCTACCCCCCTTGAAAATATTCTGCTTTGGATTGAGATTTTTTCCCTTTCCATTTCTTTGCCTTTCCACCAAAGGCACAATTCTCTTCATCCTTTCCCTTGGATGAACTCTTGTCTCTGTTGCTCCATCTTATTTCTTCCTACACTAGATCAAACCATAATCGCTCTTAGCTTGGTAGCTTCTCTCTACCATTTATCGAATCTTGATAACTATGCCAACTCTTGGGAATTCCCAAGAGAGCTAAAGCTACTAAATATTCTTCAGGGACAATAATACCAACTCTACCAAGTTCGTCACAACACTGTGTAAACCTTCTCAAGTACTGCCTTCAAAGCTTATGCTTGAGTGTCAGCTTCCTGTGGTATTGTTTTGAAACAACTCAATCAATGTTTTCCACATCGTGAACGAAGTCTCTTTCCCATGGATAGTTGAGACAATATGATCCTGAACTCCCTCCAATATCATCCTCCTCGCTTTAGCCACATATTACTTCCACTGAGAAAGACATGGGCATAAAATGTTGGGGGTTTTGCTACATTTGTCTTGGTGTATTCTAGCAGCCCATTATCATCCAATACTGCCTCCATTTGGATCTTCCATGCCACAAAATTTGTAGTTACTTCCAAAGCATACTCAACCCTGAGTCCATTGAAAGCCATCTTCTTAGTCTCGGAGAAAACCTGTAACGCTGATCTTGAAATTCGAACCTCCTACAATGACAACTTCGAATTCTCTTCTCTATTGTGAACTTGCCTATGATATCATGTATAAATGAATGTGTAGATTCTAAATTGCTCATGGAATTTTCTAAATCATAAGACTAGAAGCTACTCTATTGATCTCTAGAAGTAAATTCATGATCGAGAACACAAATCATTAACATGCATCAATATTTAACACACATACACAGATATTTATCTAGGGGAAAGAAATTGCTAAAAGCCCCTTACTATCTGCATTATATTAGTCAAAGAATATGGATGAATACAATATGCTCTACTCAAGCTTGAGCTCAATCTGCACCTATATCTTCTATCCTCTACCTAACTAGCTAACCTTGGCCAATAGTTAGCCAAAATGTTGAGCCTCCAAACCCCTATTTCCTTCCGTTGTTCCTCAAGGAATTAGCCCCCTATTAATTAGGAAATTCCTCAATTTGGAATGTTAAATTCCTATAGGTCCTTCTTTGATTGCATTCATGACCTGTACAACTTGGAATAGTTTACAACTGATAGTACACTTCCGTTGAACTCCAATCTCAACTAGGTAACTCGAATTCTCTACATGCATGAGTTTATTTAGGTTGATTGATTAGTTAACTATATGACTACTTAGTGTGAAAAAAGTTACACACCCTTGTCACTTAATTTGAAAAGAGTTACACACTCTTGACTAAACCTCCACTAGTTCTACTAATAGTGAGAACTAGTTACATTGACAATAACTCAAATTAACTGAAATAGATTGCTACAAATTAGCAATCAACCATGTGGAATTGAACTCAAGTGTCTCCAACTTGAATTTATTGAGTTAACTGAGTGACAAGAGTCATGTCAAGAGCCATGTCACTTCAATTAACTAACTCCAAGTATTTTTCTGACATTGAAATTGAAATTGAAATTTCTCCTAATTTAATCAAGGCAAAATTAAATTAGGAATTTATTGCTGCATTTTCAACAGTTCTCGTATGAACCACATTGTAAATATGATTTAAATATTATGCAATGTTTGAAATACAAGAAAAAGGGAACTGAGTTAAGGGACACAAATTCCAGATCTGGGGGAGGAGAATGTGCATAGGATGTTATGGTCTCTTGTGTAAAGAAGAAACCTGAACTTTAGGACAACCCATTGAAGGTTGGTCAGTGCATGAAGTTAATGAACTAATGCTGAAATTAAATGGGTTGAGGAAAAGTATTCAAGCCCATTCTTTCTTGAGAGAACACAACAAGCAAAGAGGACATAATTTATTAAGGGCTGCAAAAGAATAAGGATGCAAAAGTAATGAAGGTGGACAAAAAGACAAACCAGGGAGAAAAAAAGAAGGACAAAAGCATTTGAGAAGGGGAAGATGATTCAAGGAAGGCATCTGGACAGCAAGAGGGAGCATTCGAGAAAGGGGGAGCCCTTCGAACTCCTTGCAGCAAGGGAGAAATACCTAGTTTTGGAGGTAGATCGAGAAGGGAACTAGAGTTAGTCTCCAGCAGGAGATTTCAATAGAGAGTGTTGAAGAGAAGAGAAGAGAAGGGGTTAAGTTCTCTATCCCTAGAGGTTGTGGGTTGACTGCTAATCTCTAGAGCCCTGTAATAACTTGGGGTCTCTCGAGGCTATGGCTTGAGATAGGATCCCTGGAGCCCTGTAACAACTTCGTTCCCTGGAGGATGTGGATTGAGACAAAGGTCTAAAGAGCCTTGTAATAGCTTGGGTCACTAGAGGATGTGGGTTGGGATAAAATATCTAGAGCCTGATAATAGCTTGGCTTCCTTGGAGGCTATGGGTTAAGATAACCACTCTAGAGCTCTGTAACATATTGGGAAGAGACTATCCTGAAGCAGAAGCAGAGGAAGACTTGATCAAAGACCTTTGGACCTTGCCCTATTGGTACAATGGATTCTGGACCCCCTAGAAGGGGGTGAATCATTGCGTGTGCACTTGGGGGTGAGGTGGGGCAATTATGGATTCTGTGTGCTAACAAAGGAAGAAGCCATCAGCTGGTGGGATTGAGGAAGAGTTCCTCTAGATTCCTTGGTTCAGTTGGCAGTTGGTGTGCAGTACCAAAATCAAGCATTCCCACCCCAACCTTTGGAATCTGGCTCAGGGGTGACAACTACAAGTGAAATTGGATGTAGCTATCTATGGTTGGGTGGAGAGATTATATATATATATATATATATATATATATATATATATATATATATATATAGATATAGTAGATATATATATATAATTTGTCAAATATTAAATTCAATTGATATTAAAACCAGCCTAGATCCATCTTAACTTCGAATCTACCAAGCTCCAAGAGTGATCAAATCTCCTAAGATGCAATTTTTTTTTTTAATTTCCCCCTTTAAATAGGCTATATTCCACATGTTTTTTTTTTAAACATGTGGAATAATAATAAATATGATTAGGACTAGGGGAGGATTGAATTATGGTGCACCATTGCAGATCACTAACAACCGATTCTACTTTCCATGTTAACGACATTAAAGGCAGCAAGGTCGTTGTTCCCTCTAGAATTTTTGTTCACATTTCTCAAGATACTACAATAAATCGACGTACTTCTACCTTTGTTTCGTGGGTTTATCAACGTTTGCAAGATACCACTATCTCTGAGATTGCAAGCCTTGGTACCCCTCAGACCAACACTGTGGCTTTTCATGAGAAGTTGCAGTCAATCTTGAAGAAATGTGGAGGTTGTGGGTTTCGAGCATGGACCCTGATTTTGCAAAAGTTTCTTCGACCCGACCACCTGTTTTCTCTTCATCAAATGATGTATTGTGGCTGCTATAAAGACTAGGACTCCTCGTGGAATGAGACTCCCCCTACATGGATTCCTTCATTGAGTCTGATTGGACAAAATGTAGATCTGACTCTTCAAAATGTAGATGTGACTCCTTTCAAGCCAAATCTAGAATTTCTCCTTCTATTAAATAAGACTCTACTCTGATCTATTCTTCTATCTGTAGATCCATGTTGTTAGGGTATTTTAGATGCAAATCATAGTTTTTTCGGCCTGATTGAAGGACAAATCTTGTTACATCAAACTGGTGGGGGTAGTATTGGTGACATGCTTCATGATCTACGATTATTCCCCTTCACTAGTTGCAAGATATATTTCTCTAAATCATATCTAGATGACCGACGAGTAGAGGGGATCCTATAATGCCCAGATCCAAATCCCAAGGAGTTTTTCCATGTTTTCATCAAAACTCTTAGTGGGAAATCGATCCTGTTAGATGTAAGGGGAATGGACCTAAAGCAAGATCTAAGTCAGCATGTACAAAGCACACTAGATATCCCAACATCCTTACAAAGCCTGCTTTTTGAAGGAAAGTTGTTGAAGGATGGCATGCAACTAGTGTTGAAAATGCAACAAGAAAATCCTAATTTAATTTTGTCGTTGAATTAAATTGGGAATAAAATTGTAATTCCACATCTCATGACAACTTGTATTATTTAACTAAGTTAATTTGACTTAGTTGGCTCAGTTAATTCAAGTTGAGGGTCTAACTTGAGTCATGTAGAGTGTCTACTACATATAGGAGCCCTGGTTGAGTTTATTTTGAGTTGTAATTAATTAATTTAGTTTAACTGACTTAAAGTCAGTTAAACTAGTTCCAACTATTGGAGGAACTAATTGGAGGTCTAGTAATGTGGTGCTACCTATAGTGGAGAGTGGTGCTGCCTCCAGTGATCAACCAGTAAAATGATGATTCACTCATAAATAACCCATGCCTGTCAGATCTGAGAGTTACCCAGTTGAGATTGGAGTTCAGGGACAATGTACTTTTAGTTCTATGATCATTCGAATTGTATAGGTGGTGCATGCAGCCAGAGGAAGGCCTATGAGGATTGTGCAATTCATATTGAGGAATTTCCCTAGTTAATAGGGGGCTAATTCCCAAGGAAACAACACAAAGAAATAGGGACTTGGGAAAGCAAAAAATTGGTTAAGTATTGTCCTTGGCTTGTCTAAGAAGTTGTGAGACAGATAGAGATAGTGCAGAGGTTGCTCGAGCTTTAGCAAAGCATTGTAATCTTCTCATATTTTCTGATTAATGCAATATACAAATAGTAGGGGTTTTTAGCTATGGCTTCCCCATGAAATAATTTTGTAATGTGTTGATTGAATTCTTTCTTTTGTCTGCTTCGTGATTTCTTGATCGATTAATTGTTTCCGTTGATGCTAGAGTAGATTCATGTCTTTTGTTTTAGAAAATTACATAAGCAGTTTGAATCTACAAGGAATTCTACATGGTATCAAAGCAAAAGTCACTCTAGAAGAGGAGAATACGAGTTTGTCTTTTGCAGATGAAATCGAATTTGCAGTATCATACTTTCAAGCTAGAAGGATGTCGTTCTAAAGATTGAGACTTGAATATGCCCTTGAGGGTATTTTGAACTATATTACTTGGAAGGATAGGATGGAGACAGTGCTGGAAGATAGCGAGCTTAAGGAATTCATAGACAAAGATATTCCTAAGCCTCCAATAGCTGATGCTCAAGATATGGCAGAGTGGAGAAAACGTGTTGCAAAGGCGAGAAGGATTCGAGATCATATTATCTCAAACCTCCATGGTAAGGAGACTCCATATGCAATGTGGAAGGCCTTAACAAACATGTTTCAAAACAACATGGACCACAGGAAGTTGACACTGAAGGACAAGGTCAAAAAAATCAATATGGAGAAGGGAGACGTAATACCAAAGTACTTGACCAAGTTCACCCAATGTTGGGATGAGCTTGGAAGTGTCGATGTTATAGTTTTTTAAGATGATCCTATCATCCTAGCACTTCTAGGCCTTTCCAAGAGCTGGCACAACTAACAAGAATCAGTAAATGAGAGGGAGAAGCTACCAGAGTGGGAGCGTTTGTGGTCTGACTTAGTGCAAGAAGATATTTGGCGGAACACCAGAGGTGGATCCTCATCCAAGCATGATGACAAGTATAACTTTGCCTTAGCTAGAAAGGCAAAGAAATGGAAAGGGAAGTCATCCCATTCTAAATCAGATTCCAACCAGGAAAACAAGAAGAAGGACATGTCGAAGATAAAATGTTTTCACTATCACGAGCTGGGACACTATGCCACAAAGTGTTCACACAAGAAGGTCGACAGAAGCCCTCAAGAGGAGTGGCAGGTGATTCAAGTTCTTGTTTCACAATTCGAGCTAGATTTCACCCTCATTGTTGGCATGGTGGCATCGATGATGGGTAGTGTATGGTATCTGGATAGTGGAACCTCATTCCATATGACCGATAACAAAGAATTCTTCAATGAATTGGAGGAGAAGAACCTCCAGATGCACATCGAAATGGGAGATGATGGGAGGTATATTAGGACTGACATCGAAACTGTTACTTTTGAGAGGGAGTCTAGTTCTCCTCTCACATTAAAATATTTCATGTATGTCTGGGTTTGAAGAAGAATTTTGTTTCAATTTCTATGTTGGAGGATCGTGGCTACAATGTGATATTTAGAAAGGGAAAGGATCTCCTTCATCACATAGCCTTAGGGAAAGTGAAGTGCATAGGGGTTCAGGTGAATAACCTATAAAAATTGGATGTAGAAGATTGTTTTGCTTTGAGCACAAAAGCAGAGAAGGTGCAGAGCTGAGACATCAGTCAGTTGTGGCATAAAAGATTGGGTCACTTGCACCATAGAGCTTTGAGGATCATGTAACAAATTTCTATAGGACTTCCCAAGGGTACATTAGAGCAAAGAGACACATGCAAAGGGTGTACATTGGGGAAGTACACTAAAGCCACCTTTCATGATACAACCGAGCACAACCGATCCTTGAAAGAGTTCACTCAGATGTGTGAGGACCATTCTCGACAACCTCCATGGCCAATCACATATATTATGTAATATTTGTAGGTGATTTTTCTCGTAAGTGTTGGATTTTCTTCATGCAGAAGAAAGACTACACATTCGCTAAATTTTGTGAATTTAAAGTATTTGTTGAGAAATATACTAGTAAGAAAGTTAAAGCTCTGAGGAGCAATAACGATGGAGAATATGTGTCGAATGAATTCAAGAACTTTTGTGCATCAGAAGGCATTCAGAGGGAGTTAATAGCACCCCATAACCCACAAAAAAATGGGGTGGTTGAAAGGAATAACAAAAGTATTATGGGAGTTGCATGGGAAATGGTACATGATTAGGGCTTGTCGTTGCACTTGTGGGTTGAGGCATGCAACACAACTGTATATGTGCAGAACAAGAGTCATCATCGGATTCTTGGGATGAGTACACCAGAAGAATATTTTTCAAGTAAGAAACCAGATGTGGCACACTTCAGGACCTTTGGTTCATCAGTTTACTATCATGTTACCAAGGATGCAAGGAAAAAGCTAGAAACAACAACTGAGTTGAACATATTTGTGGGGTACATTGATACACCTCACAACTCTCGGGTGTAACTTCCATCTCATAGGATGATAGTGGTTTGTAGAGATGTGAAGTTCGATGAAGAGAAGGACATGAGGTGTTCCCTTGAGAGGGAGCTTCAATTGCATGGAGAAGAGGAGATTTTAGCTCCAAAAGAAGAACCTCAAGATGATGTGGAGTAGCCACATGCAGAGGAGTACAAAGTGGAAGAACCCACTCATGCAAAGACTTCCAGAGATGGAATGAAGTGCACCAGAGAGGCTGACAGATTGATGCATGATGCTAGAGATAATGTGGGAGCACCCACATTACAGCGCAGACAGAGGAGGTCACCAAATTGGTACATTGGCTACATGGCTCTGATGAGCGAGAGTGTAGAGATTGAGCCATCCTCATTCAAGGAAGCTATGTAGAAACCAATATGGGTTGATGCCATGGTTGAGGAGTATGAATCCATTATCAGAAACAATACTTGGGAAGTGTTCCCAAGACCTACAGACAAGTCAATGATGAGTTCCAAATGGCTTTACAAGGTAAAGCAAGCAACAAATGGGAGTGTGGAGAAACACAAGGCCATATTTGTGGCCAGAGGGTTCTCTCAGGTGGAGGGAATTCATTATGAGGAGACCCTTTCTCCAGTGGAAAGGTACTCTTCAATAAGATATATACTAGCACTTTCAGCGTAGACAAGATGGAAGATACATTAGATTGATGTGAAGAAAACACTCCTGAATTGTGTGATTGAGGAAGAGGTGTACATTGAGCAGTCAGAAGGATTTGAGACATTCAACAGAGAGTCGCATGTGTGCAAACTCAAGTGAGCACTGTATGGATTGAAACAAGCACCCCATACATGGTACACAAGGATTGATAGTTATTTCACCAGGTTGGGCTTCACCAAAAGTGAAGTAGATGCAAACCTTTACCATATAGTGGTTGAAGGTAAATTGTTGATTATAGTATTATATGTCGATGATTTAATTCTAACACGTGATGAGAAGTTGGTAAAATCTTTCAAAAAGGATCTTGCAAAAGAATTCGAGATGAAGGATGTGGGGCTCATGCATTACTTCCTTGGTATGGAAGTACGGAAAGGAGATGAGGAGTTATTTGTCTCTCAGGGCAAGTATGCTAATGAGATACTAAATAAGTTCCACATGGAGAGAAGCAAACCCATGGAGACTCCTCTAGCAGCCAATTGGAGGAAGGAAGATGCTACTTCAGGTGAAGTAGTGGAGGCTACTATTTATAGGAAGCTTGTGGGTTCACATGTATTTGGTGAACACACGAACGAACATATGTTTTGCAATTAACCAACTTAGTTAAGTAATGGTTAATCCAACCAAACTCTATTGTAAGACAACTAAACATGTGTTGAGATACCTAAGAGGCACCACTCGCATTGGTCTTTGGTACAGACAGACAGAGGGAGTGAAGCTTCAAGGCTTCACAAATGCATATTGGGTAGGGATTCCATCCGATAGGAAGAGCACATCAGGGGGAATCTTTAGTATTGGGTCAACAACAGTTTCTTGGTACGACATGAGACATAGATCAGTTGCACTCAGTTCGGCAAAAGCAAAGTACATGTCTGGTAGTCAAGCAACTTGTGAGGCTATCTGGATAAGGAAGATCCTTGTTGGGTTATTTAGTTAGCAGATAGATCCTACAATGATTTACTGTGACAATCAGATTTGTATCAAACTCTCTGAGAATCCATTTTTTCATGATCAGTCCAAGCATATCGACATTCGGTATCACCATCTACAAGATTGTGTGCAGAGGAGAATCATGTTTTTGGAGTAGATTCCTACAAAGGAACATGATGCAGATAGTTTGACAAAGGCATTGTCAAGATGCAAATTCTAGTTTCACATAGGTAGGATCATAGTAGAAGATAATTCCTTTCTTGTTTAGAGGGAGTGTTGAAAATGCAACAAGAAAATCCTAATTTAATTTTGCCCTTGAATTAAATTGGGAATAAAATTGTAATTCCACATCTCATGACAACTTGTATTAGTTAACTAAGTTAATTTGACTTAGTTGACTTAGTTAATTCGAGTTGAGGGTCTAACTTGAGTCATGTAGAGTATCTACTACATTATAGGAGCCATGGTTGAGTTTATTTTGAGTTGTAATTAATTAATTCAGTTTAACTGAGTTAAAGCCAGTTAAACTAGTTCCACCTGTTGGAGGAACTAGGGGGAGGTCTAGTAGTGTGGTGCTACATGCAGTGGAGTGTGGTGCTGCTTGTAGTGATCAACTAGTAAAATGACGATTCACTCATAAATAACTCATGCATGTCAGAACTAAGAGTTACCTAGTTGAGATTGGAGTCTAGGTACAGTGTACTATCAATTGTATGATCGTCTGAATTGTACAGGTGGTGCATGCAGTTAGAGGAAGCCCTATGAGGATTGTAGAATTCATATTGAGGAATTTCTCTAATTAGTAGAGGGATAATTACCAAGGAAATAAGGACTTGGGCAAGCAGAAAATTGGTTAAGTATTGGCCTCGGCTTATCTGGGAAGCTGTGAGATAGGTAGATATAGTGCAGAGGTTGCTCGAGCTTGAGAAAAGCATTATAATCTTCTCATATTTTCTGACTAATGCAATATATAGATATCAGGGTTTTTTAGTTGTGGCTTTCCCTAGGAAATCATTTTGTAATGTGTTTATTGAATTCTTTCTCTTGTATACTTCGTGATTTCTCAATCAATTAATTGTTTCCACTGATGAGTAGAGTAGATTCAAGTCTTTTGTTTTAGCAAATTACATAAGTAGTTTAAATCTACAAGGAATTTCTACAACTAGAAGATTATGGAATTCACAGGAACAGGGATCTTCTTCCACTAACAAGGGCCCAATTTCATTTAAGGACACATTGAAAGGGAAAGAATCTACATCATAAAAACAACCCTCGAATCTGACAATTCCAATTCCTTACCTTGTTGAGAAGATGGAGAAAGCTCCAAATATGACAATAAAATCATTGGAGGTGAGTGGCATTTCTCTGTGCTATAGAAAAAATCTATCATATGTCATTTTAATGGTTTGTTGACCAAATATGAAGAGCTCCATTAATGGATCCACCTCAACTGGACAAAAAATTGTGACATTTCCCTGTGCTCGAATGATATGTTAAACAAACTTGAAGGTGATAGAAAATATGCAAGTAAAATTTTACGTCTTTTAAACAATGGATCAATTTGCAAAAGAATATAAAATAATGGTTTTAAATCTCAATTTACAACATAAAAAACAAATACTATATACCATATACAGTAACACGAGATGACCAAATGATAAAGGAGTTCACCTCTCCTGGGCTACATCTCCTGGTCCAACTTCCAATATTGGGCCTCTTTCATTAAGTGCTCAAATTTGTGTTTGCATGGATTTACAATGTTCAAAATGTAAAAATAATGGCTCCAATGGTTCTAGAACAATAAAAAACCCCAAGTTGGGTTCTTTTTGGGCTCAATTTGGCCAAAAACTGAAAAAGTTATGCTCTAGAGTAGTTTTGTTGTGAACTGCTCTACAAATTGGACTCCTCTGCTAATTGTTCTACGAATTTTGCAATTCTAGGAATCGTCAAGTGCCATTTCTACCCGACACCGGTGAGATTCCCACTGGTTCGGGTGAAATTTGTTGGATTTTTTAAATGCACAATGGTCCCTTTGGTGAAAAATTAGGGCCACATGGGGCCATGCGCCTGAGGGCTGGGGCTAACTGCCCACCCCTGTCAACATAGCCCCCCAGTTGGTCGGGCCATGGTTCTGTGGGTTCATAAATCTCGGGGTTGGCCTCCAAATTGTCGTACCTTTCCACCAAGCGTTTTGCCTTGTCTCTGTCTCTGGTTATATGTCATATGGTTAGACCTTGGGCTGGGGCTAAGCCCTGAGCCCTTGGTCGCTCCACCTATGGTCTCGTGGGGATGTAGTGACCGGGGGCCAAGGGCCATTCCCAAACCTGTCTTTAGAGAGCACCCTTCAAACTCCATCAAGGGCATATGGATGCAAACATGACCGGGGGTCAGGGCTGGCAACCCGACCCCTCCTCCCAAATGGTGTCGAAACAAACTTTAAGAATGGTTTTGGTTTTATGGTTATCAAGAGCCACCCCACGGACTATTGGTAAGGTGATTGACTTGTGTGCATGAGGTCTTGTGTTCAAACCTCTAGAGTTTTGTCCGACCCATTACCAAAATTTTACATGGTACCGGGGTGCCACGTGGCAACCCATGACTGGGCAATATGGAACCTAACCATTGGTCCACATAACAAATCCAACAACCAATCAAAATCCATCAACCTTGAATGAATCCGATGAAGCCACTTGGAAGCCTGCCATTGGCCCTAGGTACACATTCAACCTGCACAGTTAGCTTGCTGAGTCATCGAATGGACTTCCTAGTCAGCAATCCTGCACCGAACCTACAAAATTTTTACATGTTTGGGAAAACGATCAGAACACGATATCGTGAGAATACGATATTGGTTTTGAGTGATTCAAGTTGCATTGGATTCAGGTCGGTGATACCTACGTTTTGGCACCAGTTTCAAGCACTTTTGAACACTTTCATTTTTGAGCACTTTACTGATCCCTTGGATCACTCGTCGCCATTGGAAGCTTTTGGACTCCAAAAAACTATTTTCAGTCAAAAAAAAGATGAGGGTACAGTTCCCTCACCCTTCTAATCTCAATCCATTTGGATTTTCTTGTATTTGTACCTTTGAGCCCCACATGAAGGTACTCCACGTTCCCTATTCTTGAAGTTCTTGTTTTTCTATCAAGGATAGTATCTTGCTATAATTTTTCAAGAAATTCAAGAGAGAAATCTTCTATTGAAGGAATCCGAACATTCTCTCCTTGACCTTCAATCAAAGGAGGCTCATATAATCTCAAATTCTCAACATTAACAACTACATAAATTTGCATATATGGAGGCAAATCCAACCAGAAGGCATTATTACCAATCTTTTCTAAAATCTTAAAAGGTCCACACCTGATAGGTTTCAGTTTTTTACCTTCTCCTTGAAGCCTTTCCTTGCTAATGTAAAACCAAAATTCATCTCCAACTTGAAAACTGTGGTCAACACAATGCTTATCATGCCTTGTCTTGAATCTTTTCCAACTATTCTTGAACCATCTGATGCACCAATTGAACTTGTTAAATGAATCACTTGGCCTTATCAATGCCACTATGTCCATCAATAGCAACATATTTCCCAAAGATAAAATCTAAAGGAGATTTTGGTAAGTATCCAAAGCATGCCTCAAATGGAGATGTTTGACTCGATGAATGCTTGGCTCGGTTGTAAGCATGTTGAATGTAGTGTAAGTGTTCATCCCAAAGCTTAGGATGTTTGCTGCAATAACCATGAAGAAGATGTACTATTGATATTTTCACCACTTTTGTTTGACCATTGGTTTGTGGATGGAATGTCGTGCTCTTCTTCAACTTGGTGTCCATGAGTCCCCATAAGTTTGACCAAAACTTCCCAACAAATCGATAATCTCAATTATAAATAATAGATGTGGGCAACCCAAAATGAACCCATACATTTTGAAAGAACATTTGTACAGTCTATTCAACTGTAACCTGCTTCTTACAAGGCATCAAAATACACATTTTGTTGAAACAATCCACCACAACATAAAGATAATCATGATTTTTCCTAGACATAGGTAGCCCTCCTACAAAGTCCATAGAAACACTTTCCCAAGGACAAGAAGGAACTAGAAGTGGAGTATACAATCCTAACTTTCTATTGCTAGGCTTACTAGTAGCACACAAAGAAAATCCTCTTACATATCGTGACACCCTTTCATTCATATGAGGCCAATAAAAATACCTCTGTAATTGTGCCACCATATTGCCTAAACTAAAATGATCAACAATAAAAGAAGTATGCACTTCCCTTATGATGTTGAATCTTTCACCCTGTGGAATGCATAGCTTGCCAAGATGATACAACAATTTATCATGAACATGGTAATCTAATTCCTCTACTTGGTTGCCTTGACACAAAGTTGCATATACATCCTTAAAATCTTCATCTAAAGCATATTGTTCCAACATAGTTCTTATGCATGATAGAATTATGCTTAAGAATAATTGATGCACTAACAATGGGTCTAGATAACATATCAACAATTTTGTTATATATACCTTTCTTATACCTTATCATCAAGTCGAATTGTTGTAAGAAACCCGTCCATCTGAAATGTCTCACTTGTTGTATCTTGGTTTGTGATTGCAAGTATTGCAATGGTTGATGTTCAGTGTGAATGATAGTTTCCTTTCCCACCAAATAGTGTTTCCATTTTTTCACACTTTGCACCAAAGAATACAATTCTCTGTCATATGTTTGATAGTTAACTATTGCACCATTAAAAGTTTCAGAATGGTAACAAATTGGCTTACCATGTTGCATCAAGATTGCTCCCATAACATAGTCACTTGCATCAGTTTGTATCTCAAAAGGGTGTCTTAAATCAGGAAGTGCAAGAACTGGTGTTGTACTGATTATCTCTTTCAATGAATCGAAGGCTTTCTGCTACTTGCCTCCCCACTAAAAAACTTCTTTCACACTTTTCAAGGCATGTAATGGAACTACAATTGATAAGAAGTTAGAAATGAACTTTCTTCAATATTGGGTTACTCCCAAAAAGCTTCTAATCTCTGTTACATTATTCGGTTTAGGCCAATTCACAATGACTTTGACCTTTGAGGGTTCTATTTTCAATTCACCCTCTCAAATAATATGACCCAAATATACTAACGAGGTTTTTCCAAATAAACAACTTTTCTTTCTTTAAGACATCTAAGACTTGCCTAACATGCTTGACATGATGTTCATGAGTCTTGCTAAAAATCAGTATGTCATCTAAGTAGACTATCACAAAGTCATCAAGAAAAGGTCTTAAGACATCATTCATAACTCTCATGAATGTTGCAGGAACATTACAAAGCCCAAATGGCATAACCAACCATTCAAATAAACCTTGCTTTATTTTGAAGGTTGTCTTCCATATGTCTCCTTCAACAATCCTAATATGATGATAGCCACTTCTCAAGTCCAACTTAGTGAAATAAACAACATCTTTCAACTGATCAAGTAAATCATCAATTCTAGGTAGAGGGTAACGATTCGTTACCATAATCTTGTTCAAGGCTCTGAAATCCACACATATGCACCATGCACCATCTTTATTTGGTACTAAAACAAGTGGAGACCCAGATGGTGATGTGCTTGGTCGGGTGACCCCTTTATCAAGCAACTCTTGGATTTGGTTCTTGATTTCTGCATTCTCCATGATTCACATCATGTACATGCCAATGTTTGGAAGACAATATTGCTGCAATTGGATCTCATGCTGGATTCCTCTCTTATGAGGCAATCCTTCAGGTTCCTAAAACATCTTACCATAGGTGTTAACAACCTCAATCAAATCAGATTTTAATCTTGCATCACATCCTTGGAAGGCTTCATTTTCAATATTCTCTTTGGGTTTAATCATCAAGAGTACAAAATTGTTACTAGAATTAACAAGCCTCTTAATTTGTCCAACATCCACAAGAGATAAATTCAACTTCTTGTTATGTGCTTTAATAATGTACTCAATCCCATTTTTAAACAAATGACATTTGTTCTCATGGCGATGAAAGATGGCTCTCCTATCATATAAATATGGGCTTCCCAAAACAATACCACAAATGTCAAGTGGAATTACATCAAGCTATACCTCATCTATAAAGTTTGCAGTGATGGCAAATTTTAGTTTACATCTTTTGTCACATATCCAACCTAAAGGATAAGGTTTAGGATGAGGAATGGTTTCCAAGATTAATTTCTTAACAATGTCTTCTGAAATAAGGCTTGCTTGTGATCCACTATCAAACAAAGTATCTATCTTGGTATGTTTTGAAATGAATCTAATGTGGAAAAGCTCTATTCTTCCTTTTCATGTTGAGTTCCATTGAGGTTCCTAGAAGAACTAGTACTTGTAATAGAGTCCTTACCTTTAAATCCCATGGCCATGATCTCTGTTTCATCCCCAGAATCAGATCCTAAATCATGTTGTGTAGTTGCAGTAGTCTTTTGTTTCCCTTTGTTATTAAGCTTTTTGGGTCTCATCTCAAGATGAAGTTTCCAACAATGGTCTTCATCATGGCCTTCTTTTGAACAATGTTTACATGTGAGTTTTTCTCCCTCCTTCTTGACTGAAGCATTCTTCTTCCCTTTGCCTTTGAATTTCCTCTTTCCTTTGTCTCCACTCTTAAATGGATTTTTGTTACCCTCTTGGGGAACATTCTCTCCTCTTACTTCTAAATGAGTTGCATGTACACAAAATTCATCTAGCTCTTTTCCTAAATCTATACCCAAAATCAAAGCTCTTTTCCTAAATTCTTGAGTATAGCTTTGCACACTTTGACTCTTAGCTGGTCTAAAGTTTTGCCAATCCATTATAGCCTTTTGCATGTATGCTAATGGATAAAATTGTCTTCTTATTGCAACAACAAATTCATTCAAAGAGGATAAAACCTTACCACTTTTCTTCATGTCCTCTTGAACTTTGGCCTCCCACCAAATGAATGCTGCACTTTCCAACCTAAGAGAAGTAAGCTGAATTTTGGTTGCATCATCCTTGATTCTTTGTATCATGCAATACACTTCAATCTGACAAACCTAATTATCTAATTTCTTAGCATTTACTCTCCATTGTACATAGGCAATTCAAACTTTATGTCAAGCTATAACAAAGGAGTTTTACCATGTCCCTTTTGAGAATGTGGAGGTGTTTATGAAGGGGTAGAAGTAGAAGAAGATGAGTGTGATGATGAAGGTGAAGGTGGTGGCTTGTCACCATCCCTTCCATTCCTTTTGGAGGTTTCTCTCAATTTCCTCCATTTCCTTTTGGAGGTTTTGAGCTCTCTCCTTGCAACCTTGAGTTCCTCTCCTCATAAAGAACTTTCACCATTTCAAACATTTCAAAGAAATCTTTTTTGAAATTTCTCTCATCTTCAAACATCTCTTCATGACCTTCTTCATGTGCCATGACTAGTGAAACTTGAGATATGTGTGTTCTCCTTGAAACAATTTGAGACCTTGGCTCCACACATTATCCTTCTCCTCTTTTGAGATTCAACATTGTAAGCATCAGAAAACACTTGCAAACAAAATCAAACCTTCAAAATAACCTTGGGCTCTGATACCAAACTAATCTGTGATACAAACTTGAAGGTGATAGAAAATATGTAAGTAATTTTTTATGTCTTTTAGGCAATGGATCACTTTGAAAAAACACATAAAATAATGGTTTTAAAACTCAGTATACAACATAGAAAACAAAGACTAATATACCATATACAGTAACACAAGACAACAAAATGATAAGGAGTTCACTCCTCTTGGGCTACATCTCCTGGTCCAACTTGCAATGTTGGGACTGTTAGCCTTGTTGGAAAATGGCCCAAAAATGGATCCAAATATGCCCCAAAGTCTCCAAATTTGCTTAAAATCATGCTGATGGATCCATGTATGCTCTTGAAGTCTTCCAAAGTTGCTTCCAAAGATCGAAATAAAAGTGGGAGGAGAGCCCTTGGAAGGGCGGAAATACACTATCGCGAGGCAAAAACACTCCAAAACCATGAAAAACAGTCCAATGCAAAAAAAACCGTTAGATCTAGTCGATCAACGGCCTAGATCTAAGCGGCAAATTGCAATCGGCACAAGCAGGCAACGACAATCGGCGAAGACATCGCCAATTAGTGTTCGCCGATGATCGGATCGGTGGGTAACTATCGGCGAAGGTATCAACGCAAACAGTAGGGGCAGAGTGATTGCGATCAATGATTCAACGTGGACCGTCAAACGTGCATGCAGATCGACAGCCCACATTGCATCGACGGATTGCAATCGGGGAAACCAAGGGGTGGAGCCTTTACACCTTCATATGTGCGATGCGATGATGCAGACCCGACGGTATTCCAAATAGTATTTGATAATATTTGAGGTCCATAGTAAGCTTGTTTTAATGCATTTTAATGTATTTTCGTTATATAATGAAATACAAAGGGAGCACAGGGCAGCGCCGATTGCGATGAATCCCGGACCTAAAAGGGTTCGGGAAGTGAAATATATAATAGTTGAAGTTCGCCAAAAGCCAATTTTCATGTATTTTAGTGTTTTTACGTATTTCAGAATACGAGAAAAATACAAAGGGACCAGGTTGTCTGCGATAGGCGAAAACGACCCAAAGGGCGGACCTGATAGATATATATGCCATGTTTAAGGACTTTTGAAGTCTGAAAGGAACAACTTGGTGGGATTTTTACAGTGTTGTTGTGTTTTTCTGTGTTTAACAGAAAAACAGTCACTCTAAACGTTTAAAAGATAACAGAGGCCCGAAGACCCATTCTATCACATAGCAGAGGTCGGGAATGACTACCGGGAGACAGAGACAAAAGGCCGAAAGGGGAATAGAAAGGGCCATAGCATGCACAACTCACCCCAAACTGACAAAGCAGTCATGGAGCAGCACAGTGCAACACAACACGACACAACCACAACAACAAATGATCATGGAGCATCAACAACCCAGCGCATCTCATCAAAACAAACATTGTGGGGCATCTTTAGCACAAGAGAGCTCCCAGACAACGCATCAAACTACCTGAAGGTGGTTATTCCTCTGTTAGAAGGAGAAAACCTCTGATCCATGCTTGCCTATTGAGGGAATCAAATAGTTAAGGGATAGAGAGGATAGATTAAGACTCCGAGCCATTGAGAGCTCATGAGCATTGTAAAAGGCCTATAAAAGGTTGGAAACTAAATGTAACAAGGGTTCAACTTCTAGAGACCGTAGAGACTTTGCTACTCAAACGTCTCATCTTCATTCATTAGTAATACAAGCTTCTTTTGTTGTTATATGTTCAATGTCCATTTTCTATTCTACTCTAAGCTTGCACTTGAACAAGTTGTTCATGTTTCTTTTGTGTCTAATGCTAGATAACTGTCATCTTATCTCTGCGTTGGTAAATTTGATTTGCAAGCTTCTTTACTACCTGTAGCTAGCCATTCATATGTGGTTATATATGCATCTTCCGGTACAATCAATATTCTCATTTGCTGCCTGTAGCTAGCCATTCATATGTGTTTATATATGCATCTGCCGGTATGGTCAGTATACTCCATCCATTCATTGAATCTATAAACTATTGAGCATTAGTGGTATAAAGCCTTGTAAGCTGAGGGTGTTCATGCATGTCTTGAGTAAAAAACATAGTTGAAATGGTTATCTAGCTTGATCCAAACCATAATTTATTCCAATAGTTCAGAGAACAATATTGAAGATTATATGTTACCAGGCATCTTCGAGCTGCAACCTAAGAGAGTTTCCTGGAGTGATAACATAATTGGCGCTACTGCCAGGGAGAGGAAATTGAAGCTCAGCTTCCCTGGGAGACGACACAGATCCAACTTTGATGATAGACAAAGTCTGGGTACTTTTTGGTTGTAATCATCTATCTGGCGACTCTACTGGAGGCCAAACCTCTTGGCGACTCCACTTCATAGTTCTGGCTTAGTTTGTGAGGCATACTTGGAGAAATCCTTAGAAGCCACAAGCTAACCCAGTACCTGACCCTCAAAAGATCATCAAAGAAAGAAAGGTATTGCAGAAAGGAGCATCAGGTTCAGTTAAACCTAAACAATCTTCTATATCTCTTTAGGAAAGGCCTGTAATAGAACAAATACATGTTGAGAGTATAGCTTCTAATACTAGCAGCGAGGAAAAAATATTAGAGATTCATAAAGCTCCTTATTCTTTAGGTTTTCCTTTTGTTGTAAGCCCAAAGGAAACCTCACCTCCTATCCATCATACTCCTTCAGTCCTATCAATCACTCCTCAACCCTCTGTCATTCAGACTTCCAGTACTCTTTTAGCCACCATAGCTATTGCAAGTCCACAAGCACCCACCAAAATGGAAAGAATCATAGCCGCTAGGTATGGACCTCTAATACTGCCCACTCCTTTGAATGCCATGCCTACTGGAGAATATCAGAATTATAAGCATAAGTTCACTGGGACTGAAGGTGTTACAGCTGAAGAACATCTTGAGTCATTCTATAGCTATGCTAATAACCTAGACATTAGTGAAGATGATGTTTGGATGAGAGTCTTTGTCCAAAGCCTAGATGGAGAGGCTAGAAAATGGTTCAGAGAACTGACCCCAAGATCTATAGCAGATATTGAGGCTTTATATGATGCATTTCTAAAGCATTGGGGGGATAAGAAGGATCTCCTTTACTACCACACTGAGTTTGGGAACTTAAAGAGGGAAAATGGTGAGTTGCTGTCTGATTTTAATAAGAAATTTAACCGCATGTACAGCAAGATACCAGCTGAAGTAAAACCCACCACTACCTCTGCTAGACTCATCTATGCCAGTGCCTTTGATTTTGACTTCTGTTTACTGTTGAGGGAGAGGTGATGTGCTTCTTTGGCTGATATGTAGGATGCAGCCTTGGATATAGAATCAAACATCATGGTTGCTAAGAAGCTCAAGGGAAATGCTGATAGAAGGAGACAAAGGGGTGAGTCTTCATCATCCTCTGATCCCAAGATAGATAAAATGACCAAGATGATAGAGTCATTAGCCTTTAATATTTCCAAATTAAAGGTTGAGCAACACTTTGGGAAAGGAAGAGTTCCTAACACCTTTGTTCCTCTAAATCTAAATCCATATAGAAGAGCAAATGACCAGTTGCAGACTTTGCTAAGAAACAAAGATGCCAATGAAGACTAAAGGGTGAAGACCCCTTTCCAAAATGCAGTCATGGAAGAAGAGCAGTTTGAAGAAGATGATGAGATCCATTGTATGGAAGACAAAGACAGTGCCCCTTTTTTGACCAAAGCTGCCTATGAAAAGTCATTATTCAATGACCAGATCAGCCAAGAGTGGGACGGTGAAGTTGTTCTACAAACTGAAGATCAGCACATATATAATCTGAGGTTAAAGATGAACAATGCCAAGGAAACTCCTATTCAAAGAGCTACTGTCCCTGTAGCATAGCAAGCTAATAAGCAGAAGCAACCAATAGCTGATCCTATCATCCTCAAAGCTCCAACCCACAAGGTAAGATGCCTTGACAAGTCCCCTTCTTCTTTTAGTTTTAAATCATAAATGCAGAAGCTAAGAATACGTATGCCTCTGATTGAACTAATGAAGCATGAGTCCTTCAAGACATCTTTCCTCAAGGCCCTTGAGCCTAAAGCCATCCAAGCCTCCACTGACTATGTAAATCTGCAAGATGACCAACCAACTGTTATTCTCAGCCCAATGATTGAAAACTGTGAAGATAGCTCCCCATCATTCTATGTCTCTCTGACTATTCATGATAAAATCCTTCACAATTGCCTTCTGGACACTGGAGCCAGCAATAATCTAATGCCCAAGGTTGTCATGGATAAGCTGGGTCTTGACATTACCAAGCCTTATCATGACCTGTTTTCTTTTGACTCTAGAAAGGTGAAATGTCTAGGATTAATCAAGGACCTAGCCATCACTTTGTCTCAACTACCCATGAAGAGAATGATGATGGATATTGTGGTAGAAAATGTACCGCCCAAGTTTGGCATGTTGCTTTCCAGAGGCTGGATCAAGAGATTAGGTGGAACATTGCAAAATGATCTATCCTATGCTACTGTCCCAGTTTTTGGAGGTGAAAGCAGGAGGTTATACAGAGAAGCTTAGTTGGCTTATACCATCAGTGATGAGAAGAACCCCACTAATCATCCCGTCTATGTTGTAGACATTGATTTTGGAGCTTGTTTTCTTTAGATTGAAGAATCTCAGTTGGCCTCTACATAGCTTAAAAAACCAGTTTACCAGATCACAGAGGAAGAAGGCCCACAGATTTGGGACATGTTCTTTTAAGGAGCTTGCTCTAAGGAGGCTACATGAGTAGGTGTAGTCCTTGTGTCCCCCACAGAGGAATACATTGATTCATCTTTTATATTAACTTTTCAGGTCACAAATGACACAATAGAGTATGAAGCAGACCTTATCATTTAGCAGGTGTACAAAACCTTCTAAGCAAAACATCCAAGGCTGAAAGCATACAGAGAGGAGGTGAAATATAGACCATCTTTGCCTGATAATATCAAATGCTAGAAAGTTTTTGAAGTAGATGATCAAATTAATAGGCTTTTGCAAGCCTTTGATGATTTTGCTGATATGCACATTGATCAAGAGAAAGAAACCTTTGATAGAAAGGTAAAAAGGGTCAATTTTCAGTTTGGTGACTATTTTCTCAAAAGGGATGCACTAAAGGAAGGAGGAGATGTTTTTGATGGCCCAGTCAATGGGCTGTTCTTCAAACTTTATTTCAGTTAAGGCTTTCAAGCCTTGGTATTGTAAATATGTTTCTTCAAGTTTTTATTTCATGCTAAATAGACTCCATGCCCAATGCAAAATTAGGAGGAAGGTTTGATCTTGTTTTTTACAGGAAAGGTATTGTTCTGTAGTTCTTGAAACTTCATAGGGAGGCTTTCATCCCCAGAAGGAGCCAGTGTTAGCCTTGTTGGAAAATGGCCCAAAAATGCATCCAAATTTGCTTAAAATCATGCCAATGGATCCATGTATGCTCTAGAAGTCTTCCAAAGTTGCTTAAAATCATCCAAAGATCAAAATAAGTGCGGGAGGAGAGCCCTTGGAAGGGCGGAAATACACTATTGGGAGGAAAAAACACTCCAAAACCATGAAAAACAGTCCAACACACAACAACTGTTAGATCTGGCCGATCAACGCCCCAGATCTAAGCGACAAATTGCAATCGCCACAAGCAGGCAGCGGCAATCGATGCAAGACACCGCCGATCAGTGATAACCGATGATCGGATCGGCAGGTCGCTATCGGTGGGTCGCATCGGCGGAGGTATTGGCACAAACAATAGGGGCAGAGCGATTACGATCGACGATTCAACGTGGACCGTTGATCGCGCGCGCAGATCGATGGCCCACATCGCATCGACAGATCGCAATCAGGGAAACCAAGGGGCAGAGCCTTTACACCTTCAAATGTGCGATGCAATGATGCGGACTCGATGATATTCTAAATAGTATTTGATAATATTTGAGGTCCGCAGTAAGACTATTTTAATGCATTTTAATGTATTTTCGTTATATAACAAAATACAAAGGAAGCACAGGGTAGCGCCGATTTTGATGAAGCACGGACCCGAAAGGGTCTAGGAAGTGAAATATATAATAGTTGAAGTTCGCCAAAGGCCAATTTTCATGTATTTCAGTGTTTTTACGTATTTCAGAATACGAGGAAAATACAAAGGGACCAGGTCATCTGCGATAGGCGACAACGACCCAAAGGGCGGGCCCGATAGATATATATGCCATGTTTAAGGACTTTTGAAGTCCGAAAGGAACAACTTGGCAGGATTTTTACAGTGTTGCTGTGTTTTTCTGTGTTTAATAGAAAAACAGTCACTCTAAACGTTTAAAAGATAACAAAGGCCCGAAGACCCATTCTATCACATAATAGAGGTCGGGAATAACTGTCAGGAGACAGAGACAAAAGGCCGGAAGGGGAATAGAAAGGGCCACAACACGCGTAGCTCACCCCAAACCGACAAAGTAGTCATGGAGCAGCACAATGCAACACAACACGACACAACCACAATAACAAATGATCATGGAGCATCAACAGCCCATCGCAGTTCATCAAAACAAACATTGTGGGGAATCTCTGGCACGAGAGAGCTCCCAAACAGTGCATCAAACTACCTGAAGGTGGTTATTCCTCTGTCAGAAGGAGAAAACCTCTGAGCCATGCTTGCCTATTGAGGGAATCAAACAGTTAAGGGACAAAGAGGATAGATTAAGACTTCGAGCCTTTGAGAGCTCAGAAGCATTGTAAAAGGCCTATAAAAGGTTGGAAACTAAATGTAACAAGGGTTCAACTTCTGGAGACTGTAGAGACTTTGCTACTCAAACGTTTCATCTTCATTCATTAGTAATACAAGCTTCTTTTGTTGTTATATGTTCAATGTCCATTTTCTCTTCTGCTCTAAGCTTGCACTTGAACAGGTTGTTCATGTTTCTTTTGTGTCTAATGCTAGATAACTGTCATCTTATCTCTGCGTTGATAAATTAGATTTGCAAGCTTCTTTACTGCTTGTAGCTAGCCATTCATATGTGGTTATATATGCATTTGCCGATATAGTCAATATTCTCATTTACTTCATGTAGCTAGCCATTCATATGTGTTTATATATGCATCTGCCGGTATGGTCAGTATTCTCCATCCATTCATTGAATCTACAAACTAGTGAGCATTAGTGGTCTAAAACCTTGTAAGCTGAGGGTGTTCATGCATGTCTTGAGTGAAAAACATAGTTGAAATGGTTATCTGGCTTGACCAAACCATCATTTATTCCAATAGTTCAGAGAATAATATTGAAGATTATATGTTACCAGGCATCTCCGAGCTGCAACCTAGGAGAGTTTCTTGGAGTGATAATAGGGCCTCTTTCATTAAGTGCTCAAATTTGTGTTTACATGGATTTACAATGACCAGAATGTAAAAATAATGTCTCCAATGGCTCCAAAATAGTAAAAAACCCCAAGTTGGGCTCTTGTTGGGCTCATTTTGGCAAAACACTGAAGAAGTTATGCTTTAGAGAAGTTTTGCTACTAACTTCTCTACAAATCAGACTCCTCTGCTAATTGTTCTATGAATTCCGCAATTCTAGGGACCATCGAGCACCATTTTTGCCATGCACCGATGAGATTCCGACCAGTTTGGGTGTAATTTGTTGGATCGTTTAAATGCACAATGACCCCTTTGGCAGAAAATTAGGGCCACATGGGGCCATGCGCCTGGGGGCTAGGGCTAACTGCCTGCCCCCGTTGGAATAACCCCCCAGTCTATCGGGCCACAGTTCCCGTGTTCATAAATCCCGGGGCTATCCCCCAAATCCTCGCACTTGTCCGCTAAGAGCTCCACCTTGCCTTTGCCTCTGGTCATATGTCATATAGTTAGACCTTGGGCTGGGGCTAAGCCTCGAGCCCTTAGTCGCTCCACCTGTGGTCTTGTGGGTGTGTAGTGATCAGGGGACAAGGGTAATTCCCAAGCCCCTCTTCCGTGGGTGCCTTTCAAACTCCGCTAAGGGCATATGGATGTAAACATGACCCGAGGCCGAGGCTGGCAACCCGACCCCTCCTCCCAAATGGCGTCGAAACAAACTTTAAGTATGGTTTTGGTTCTATGGTTATCAAGAACCACCCCGCGGTCTATTAGTAAGGCTCTTGACTTGTGTGCATGAGGTCCTGTGTTCGAAACTGTTGAGCTTTGTTTAGATCATTACCAAAAGTTTACACGATATCGGGGTGCCATGTGGCAACCCATGACTGGGCCACGTGGCACCCAACCATTCGTCCACGTAACAATTCCAACAACCAACAAAAATCCATCAATCCTGAATGAATCCGGTGAAGCCACTTGGGAGCCTACCATTGACCTGAGGTACACAATCAGCCTACTGAGTCATTGTATGACTTCCTAGTCATTAGTCCTACACCCAACCTGCAAAATTTTTATATGTTTGGGAAAATGATCAAAACACGATATTGGGAGCATAGGATATCGGTTTTGAGTGATTCAAGTTGCGTTCGATTTAGGTCGGTGAAATCTACGTTTTGGCCCTGGTTTTGAGCACTTCATTGATCCCTTGGATCATCAAAGGGATTTTTTGTGGTACAATTTGACAGTCAGACATATTTGGGTTTTGTCATAAATGAGGGACCATGGTTCTTGGGATGGGCGGGCCTCTTTGTAACACCATGGTTCCCTAGTTTCAATGCCAATACAATGGTGGTTATGGAAATGCTAGTATGGGTAAGGTTACATAATCTCCCTCTTCCTTTATGGCACCACCAAGTCTTATAAGACATGGAAATTCACAAGGGAGATTCCTAAAGATGGACCGAGAAAGAATGAAGAAACATATCTTTACTTTTGCCCATATATGTGTGGAGACAGACTTATGCAAAGACCTTCCAGATCGTGTCCATCTTACTCACTAGGATTTTAAGTGGACTCAATGGTTAGATTTCAAAAACACTGTTTTCAGGTGTCGAATCTCCCATTAGACAAGGCACTTGCAGATTGCATGTCCACAAATAAAGAAACGATAAAAAAAATGACCACAAAAGCCAAAAGGATGACAATTTCCTGAACCACAATCTTTTAACGATGAAGATGAAGAAATGAACGAGAGCAACTAACAACCAGAGACACAGAATCAACAAGATCCCCAAATGAAGGGGGAAGAAGAGAAATATAAGGACTCAACCACATATTCAAAGGAACCAAATGACTTAGCAGTGATCCAGTCTCCTGGAACTCAACACGAGGGAAAGAGCAATAGGCAAGCTATAGGTGGATTAAAGAGAACACATATTTCTGAAAGTTCAAAATCCGACAAGGAAGCACCAACAATTCTAGAAGGAGAAGAGTTAGTAACTGTAATGCCCACTCCATCTTATGGGGTATGACAAAAAGTACAAAAAAAAGGGGTAAAAAATAAAAAAAAACTAGTTCATCTTGGTAATTATTTTTTTGTTTTGGTTTTTTGGTAGTGAGACTACCATGAGTGCTTCTAGCACATTCAAATGGTCTTGAAGGACAACCATGAGTGCTTCTAGCACATTCAAATGGTCTTGAAGGACAGTGCTTGAATGCACTTGTGCATATTCTTATGTAACTTTTTATTTTTATTAATAGAAAGTTGCCATATTTCCTTGAAAAAAAATAAAAAATATGATTATGGAATCATTACTTTAGACCACTACATCTCCCCTAGGTTTTTTGCTTTTAGATTTAATTTAAAAAATGTTATAAAGATTAAATTAAAATAAAATATTTAAAAAATGTTTGACATACAATCTTTTTACATTACATCTAACACCTACACATCTCCCCATACTAAACTATAAAGCATCTCTCAAGGCAACAATAATATTTTTTTTAATAAAAAAATATATAATTGAAATACAAAATAATGTTGTAATTTAACTTTTATTTTTATTTTTTTTTAATATATCTATAATTTTTTTTAATAAATTTATTAAATCCCACAATTTAACTGTAAATATATACCAAATTATATATATATATTATATAATATTATATTATATATATATTATTTATTTAATCACACAATTTATTTACATATTAAAAAACACATTTTGAAAAATAAAAAATCATTACTCACCAAAATTATGTCAATAAGTTCTTTAAAAGAAAAACCAAAAATCAAAACATATAAAAATTAGATTTCACACAAAATAATACTCTTTATTAATAATAATAAAAATGAAACTCCAAAATGACATAGGGCTCTCCGCACCTCACTTTAACTTTTCCTTTCTCTTTTCTTTGTACTTGTTTAAAGCTACATAAAATGACGGACTCCGAAATCTTTATTAAGTCTGAAAATTTCATTCTAAGATCCGCATGTTAAAGCTTCACTTCATGGTCCATTGCAAGTGAAATAAAAGGAGCCCTGCAGTACGCATGCCTGCGTGACGCTGCTCAATTTGCTGAGAAAACATCTTTTCGATCGCTCTGCTGGTATGTATATCTTGAAAAATGTCCTATAAATTCATTCCCCGCTTTCTCTGTGTTATTCTGTATGATGGGTTCTTTTTGGTTGCAGAAAATTATCAAAATGTCCTTCCATCTTGCTGTTCGATTAATACTATATTTCATCAGCATTTTGATTTGTTTTGAACTTCTCTTTCCATTTTCTTGTGGCAGAGACTCTCTGTTGAACCATTTTTAGGGTTTAGGCTTACGTCAGGCCGCCTAATTTTTTTTCCCATGATCAGAAACTTATGCAAGAACTAACTGTTTGTTCGTAGACCATCTCAATTTTTGGATTGAGAGCATACCATCAAAAGTTTCGATTTACATTTTCGCACCGGCTTTCTTCCGAGAAAACACTATATTTCTTTGACCTAGGGTTTAAATTTTATCTTTCAGATAGCAAAACACTATGCATGCCATATAATGTTTTTCTTTGCTACAATATTTGTAAGTGTTGTAAAATTAAGAGTCTTTGACATAGGGTTTGAATTCTATCTTTGAGATAGGAAAAACTAATCCAGGTCACATACTTTGTTTTTTTGTTTTAGATTTGTAATGATGTAAAATTAAAATTGTTTGATCTAGGGTTTCACATTGATCACTGAGACAGGAAAAGTCAATACAGGTTATTTGCAGTGATGTAAAATTAAAATTCTTGGAGCTAGGTATGAATTTTATCTGTGAGTGAGGAAACACTAATGCAGGCTATATAGGTCTGTTTTGTTAAGGTTTGCAGTAATGGCATCGATCCCTGCAACAACGGAGTCTCTTAGTCATGCATTGGACATTAAGGATACCGACCCTGCAGAGTCGATTTCTATCCTTCGTCAGATAATTGAAAACCCTTCTTCATCCTCTGAAGCTATCCGGGTCAAGGAGCAGGCGATTTCCAACCTTTCTGATCTTCTCACACAGGAGAAGAGGGGGGAAGAGCTGAGGAGTCTCCTGACACTTTTACGCCCCTTCTTTTTGCTGATTCCAAAAGCCAAGACTGCTAAGATTGTCAGAGGAATACTTGATGCAGTTGCGAAAATCCCCGGAACAACAGATCTTCAGATATCGCTCTGTAGGGAAATGGTGGAATGGACCCGATTGGAGAAACGGACTTTTTTGAGGCAGAGGGTTGAAGCAAGGCTTGCTGCTTTATTAATGGAAACCAAGGAGTACTCTGAAGCTTTAACTCTCATTTCTGGTTTGGTAAAGGAGGTTAGGAGGCTGGATGATAAGCTGCTTCTTGTGGATATCGATTTATTGGAGAGTAAACTTCATTTCTCTCTTAGAAATCTTCCAAAGGCTAAGGCTGCCCTAACTGCAGCCAGAACAGCGGCGAATGCAATATACGTTCCACCTGCTCAACAAGGGACTATTGATCTTCAGAGTGGTATTCTTCATGCCGAGGAGAAGGATTATAAAACGGGTTTCAGCTACTTCTTTGAGGCATTTGAGGCTTTTAATGCTCTCGAGGATCCGCGTGCAGTATTTAGTTTGAAGTACATGCTTTTGTGCAAGATCATGGTCAACCAAGCTGATGATGTCGCTGGTCTCATTGCTTCAAAGGCAGGCTTGCTCTATATGGGAGTGGAATTGGATGCTATGAAAGCTGTTGCGGATGCACACTCAAAGCGCTCTTTGAAAGATTTTGAAGACGCACTTAAAACTTACCGGGCACAACTAGAGGAAGATCCTATTGTTCATAGACACCTGTCTTCTTTGTACGACACCCTTCTGGAGCAGAATCTCTGCCGTTTGATTGAACCTTATTCAAGGGTTGAAATATCACATATATCTGATTTGATTGGATTGCCCATGGAAACTGTGGAAAAGAAGCTCTCTCAGATGATTTTGGAGAAAAAATTTGCTGGGACTCTTGACCAGGGTGCAGGTTGTCTTATTATTTTTGATGATCCAAAGCCAGATGCCATCTTCTCCTCCACTTTGGAAACGATTTCAAACATTAGCAAAGTTGTAGACAGCCTTTACCTAAAGTCAGCAAAGATTATGGCCTAAGCTAAGCTTATTGGTTTGCATCTCTATGTCAAAAATCAGTGACTTAGATTTCTGATAAGCAGGGAAGTTGTAAAAGGAGTGTGATTTCGTTGGAGTTTGATAAAACAGTAATTTTTTCCAATTTTTTCCTTTTGTTTTAGTTTGAATGTTGATTGGCAAGACCAGTATTGATTTTTCAGCTTCTGTTCTTTTGGTTTGGTTTAAATGTTGATTTGAAGGAAACATTTTCTTTTGCTCCTGGGTTCAATGGGTTTTTAACAGGAAGCTATCACGATAATCTATCAAGATCATTCAAGAAGATTTCTTCTTATGGGTAAAATGCATAAAGATGAATTGTGTATCTTCAACATCTTAAATAATCATGTCAAGCTCTGCAAGATGTGTAGCTTATCCTGTAAAACGAATACTGTTTCCAAGGCACTGTAACTCGCTGGACTACAAAATTAAGTAATTGAATTTGTAGATTCTCTTTATGGTTCTGCTTCAGAACATAATGTGTGATTCATATTATGTTTGTTGTTCCATGGATGAGTATCTATAGTTTCAATTCTTCAATCTGGAAGCTAATGCAAACCAGCAAACAATAACTCTGTTGTTTTAAAACATTATGCTTAGCAGTGATGGAGTAAAGCAATTTTTAATGTCCGTCTTCAGAATGTGAAATTAATAGTAGCTCAAAACGTCAAAGCACTGATACATCCGAAATATTTGCAGGAAAACAGTATCAGCAATGTAAAGTCTGAGTGAGGTCATCTTTCCTCTTACCTGAATTTTGAACTCAGACTAAACAAATTATGATTTGCGATATATAATTTCTGCCAATAATAGGCAGTTTAGTTTACTTGTAATTTGTTGGATAGAAAGGTTGATTGTGAATGGATTCATGTATGCTACAAGTGCGAAGAACTGGTATTCTCACATTTCGATAATTTGTCTCTTGGGCTTGTTTATAGAATTTCTGTCTGCATATAGTTCTTTTATAGGTTCCGATCATTACTTACAGTAGAAAATTTCACACCTTCGGTTGCAAGGTTAACAACTAAGATCAATTGCTTTATAGGTTGACCAAAACCTAGATACTCACTGGTGTCTGTTGACCAAAACCTAGATACTCACTGGTGTCCATAAACCATTATCTGCCATCCATGCAGATAATCTGATCTGTAGTAGCTTACTTCCGCTAGATTTATGGTCTCCAAAGAAGAGCCTATGTCTGACCCTTAAAAAATGGCATCAGTTGCTAAGTTCTTGTTAGCTTGAATTCATTGTTTTGTGAAATTTCATACATATGCTCTAGTTTGAAGATTTTGTAGTGGAAAATTAAAATTGTACAAGGGTATTTAGCACACTCTAGATGTTTTTGTGCTCCCCTGAATGCAAAACTTGGCTTCGCAGGTCCTTTCTGCAATAGACTTAGACAATGTGTTAATGACTTGGCTTGAAGAATGCTCCATATTCTCTCTTTTCAATATAAGCATAGTTTAGGATTCTTAAAAAACACGTTTTGCTGGTTATAATTTGAATCTATCCTTTGCATTTCATTCATGAGCAAGGAGTTTAGTTTTGGTCATCCTTTCTTCATAACAATTCTTGATTGTATGAAAAAAGATCTGATATCCCTCACCAAGTAAAATCATTAAGTTGCAAAGATTATGGCTATATAAGCAGCCTTTGGAGGATACATCCTGTATCTCCCTTGCACTACATGAACCTTTAACAATTGACAATCTTTGCTTGCCCAAGTAGTAGAAACGTCCTGTTTTCCCAAGCACTTTATAAACCTTAAACAACCCTAAGTCTTTTTGTTAATTGACAATATTCCCTTGCCCCACTGCTAGAAGCAAAGTCTCAAGTTCAATTACATAATCTATGTTCTGCATTAATTGATGAAGGAATCTCTAATTAAACTTTTGTATTAAGCTCATGATTAGGCAATTACTTTTCTTGTTATGCATCTCTTGAGCCGGCATGGTGCTCACTGAAGGTTCTGAAGTTGCATTTAAAATGTACAAGGAAGAACTAGAGAAAGATCCATTGGTCAGCACTCAGCAGATCTGTTTTCTTTATACAGCTCTCTTATGGAGTAGAACCTCTGTTGCCCTGTGTAACCTTTATCTAGGATTGAAGTATCATATATAAGAGTTGACTGGGTTGCCGACAGTTCTGTGGAAAAAAGCCCCCTCAGGTAATTTCGGAGAAAAGCTTTGCTGCGACTGTTGATCCAGGTTTAATCATGTATTTTTTTTCTGTTCCTCCATTTCTCTTATTCTAGTTCATCTTCCAATGTTAGAAGAGTTTAGATGGCAATATGCCCTCAATGATTATGTCTTAGAATTATTAGGCTACATCTTTAACAGATTGTATGTCAAATCCTAGTGACTGTTAAATCTCTGAGCATGGAATTGGGAAAGATGTGTGCTTCCGTTGGAGTCTATTAAAATATTAATTTCTAAATATTTGTTGTTTTGGATGATTTGAATTTCTGGTGGCAGGGCAGTTTATCTTTTACTCTTGGCCGCAACACAGATTTGAACACATTTATCTTGATCATGGATTGGGTGCAGTTAAGTGGTTCATACTCTTGATAACTCTGTATGTTGAAATTCCATACATCTGATATCTTAGCCATGTGTTATCTCCATTTGATATATAATGTGAAGTATGTGTATATTTGGAATATTGATGAGTCATGTCGAGTTACTTTGTTCTCTTTTAGAGCAGTGTTTTAAGATCCGGCCGGGTCAGCATCAACCCGGCCGAGTTGGTCCGGGTCATTGGCCTGGGCCACGAAATGGTCCTCAACCCGGTTCGGTTGGCCGAGTCAGCAATGACTCGGCCGAGTCACTCAATGACTCGGCCGAAACGGCCGGGTCCGCATAAAAACGGCGGGGTAGCTGGGCAACCAACTTGGATGCAAACAGAAAGTTTTTTTTGTGTTTTTTGTGGATTTCAAATGGGTTTTAGGCTTGGTTTGGACTCCAAACAGCAATGTAATAATGCCTAAACATCTTTGGGGTCCATATCCCCCTCCCAAAAGCTATTTAACTCACCCAAGAGCTCTCATTCTCTCACAGCAGTCTTGTGCATTTGAGTGAGAGTCTTCTTTGAGAGTTAGTGAGCAGTTCTTGAGCTTGTTTGGAGCAGCACTTGAGGAGTCTTGGAGGAGCATTGTAGCTGGAGTGAGGAGCTTCTTGGGCAGCCATTTGGAGCAGCATTGAGGAGCTGATTCTTGGAGCAAGCTTGAGGAGGCAGTGTGTGCCTGGAGGTATTTTTTTTCACCTCTATAAATCTGTTTTTGCTTAGTAAATTTGAGGTGCATATCTAGAAAGTTTAGAGACTGTTTTTTGTCAAATAAATGAACATTGAATCAAGTTTTTTTTTTT
>APFE030114299.1:0-19615 GCA_000404065.3 Pinus taeda | reverse complement strand
TTAAAATTATGTTTAAAATCTTCAAAATTATGTTTTTTTTATCAAAAAACTAAATATTTAATGTATTTTTTACAACGACCGAGTCATTGAAAACAAGCCGGCCGAGTCATTACCGTTTCGGAGTCGGAGTCGGAGTCATTGCTCGGCCGAGTCGGAGTCTTAAAACATTGTTTTAGAGTTGTAGTGTATAGGCAAAAGCCCTTTTCTAAGGCATTACGGTTCATTGGATTGCAAAACTGAGAACACAATATTATATTCATTTGTTGGTTGTGCTGTTGTCGACTTTGTTATCTTTATTTTCGTTTATATTTATGATTTATTTACTGTTTTTTTAAATATTAGTTTCACGAAGTATATATTTTGGGGAAAATTATCAAGGTATTCTTCGTTCTGAGGATGGTATTTAGCATAAATCAAATTCATCAGGTACCTCTTAACCATTTCGAGGATAGGATTTAGAGTAAACTGAAACCAGATTTTTCAGGATCTGATGTTGATAAATAATGAAAAACTCTACTGATGAGAAATGATTCTGGGTAGAGGGGCCAACACTTCTCTCAAATTGTCTTAACCAAATCCAATTGACAATTGCTGTAAAGTTGCACCTATGTTTGTAACTTTTCAATTTGACAGTTATTACAAACAAATAATTAATCTGGAGGTCATAATTAAGAAGTTTATAAAATATAAGTACGGCATATTTAAATGTTTCTCTTCTTTGAGCATGGCAATAACAGTAGATTCTCCGCATTAATGCATCCAAATTCTGTTTAAGAAAACAAGATCAACGAGGCCAAACATGACTAAGGTCAACCTTCGTCTGAATGTTGAACTAATTTTTCGTGTGATTTTTATTTCACATTCATATGCATGTTACTTATTTTTCAATGTAATTTTGGTGGATGGTTATCTAGCCATTATTGTGTAGACATCAAATGCCAGGAATTAAGCTTCCTGCATTTTAATTAGTTTCATCTCCTTTGCTTTACGGTACTTTTTGAAAAAGGGTTTGATGTATTTGAGAATGTACACAGAATTTTGTGTAATGGGAAAAATAAAAACGTCATTAGAATTTTAGAAAAATGATTCAAAGCCAAAACATTTTAGTATGCTGACCTTTCCAAAAAGGAAACAGAAAAGGCATTGCTGATTCTCAAGGAAAGTTGTTTGTTGTATCCTCATTAATTTATGGCCTTCAATGAATTGGGTCGGTCTTCAATAAATAAGGTCTCCACTTAATCATTGATCTAAAGCGTAGGTTTCTTATTTTAATTAAAGTTAGTTGGTTTTCTGGTATACATATATATATCACTGTATGGTCTTCAATGAATAGGGTCGGTCTTCAATAAATAAGGTCTCCACTTAATCATTGATCTAAAGCATAGGTTTCTTATTTTAATTAAAGTCAGTTTGTTTTCTGGTATATATATATATCACTGTTTTTCTGGTATTGTTTTTCTGGTTTTCTGGATCTCTTTCATGGTTACTAGACAGTGTTATGAATTTTGTAACTAAGTTTTTTGTTTTATTCTTTGATTCCAGTAATTTTTAACTATTATTTTTATTTATTTAATTGTTTTAGATTAGACTGTAGAATATAGTGTTTTGTGCATATGCTCCACCTATTACCCACACTTTCCTGATGATGGGGGTGGAGTGTCCACCCGAAATTCCTGATGATGGGTGGAGTGTCCACCTGAAATGTTGGGTGTTTAATATATTCTACACTGTGATCCAGAATCAAGATAGCAATATGAATTCCTGCTGTGGAAATCTGTATACTAAATTTTGAATCAAGATAGCAATATGAATTCCTGCTGTGGAAATCTGTATACTAAATTTTTAATTCCATTCGATTGAATGAATAAAAAAATTGATGAAAATGCTACAGTTGATCATGAGACTAAGAATTGGTGACTAGCGAGATTGATTGTATCCTCGAGACTAGGAGCATTTGTACCATAAAGCCACCATCAATCAATTGAATTGTTGTTCCTATATCCAACTCTTTCTCCGTGCGTGAGCCAAACATATCTCGCCTATGTGAAAATTAAAAATTGGGTAAACTGAAACTATAGATTGAATCCACTCACATGAAGTCCATTTTTTCATACTCTCACCCAATCCTAGGTTTTCCACATCCATATGACAATGTATCATCACATCAAGTCTATTTTCTTATGATCTCACCCAATCTTGGGTTATCCATATCTATATAACAAAGCATATCACGTGGTGGCCTTACAAATCTCTCAACAAATTTAACATCTGCCCAAAAATGATCCATAATCAAACAGTTCACCTCAATCGCTTCATGAGCTGCATTCTGTCATTGCTCTCATTATGGTAACTAATGTAACGCTTCACCTCCTATAGCTATTGAGGCAAAAGATTGTGAAAACTTACTAACTTTTTAAGCAGCTCCATTTTGGCGAACTTGATTGGAATGGCTCGTGAATGGTTATTTTTACATA
This sequence comes from Pinus taeda, assembly GCA_000404065.3. Classification (NCBI taxonomy): domain Eukaryota; kingdom Viridiplantae; phylum Streptophyta; class Pinopsida; order Pinales; family Pinaceae; genus Pinus; species Pinus taeda. The sequence goes on along the minus strand of APFE030114299.1, from coordinate 17,141 downwards.
TAAAAGTTGAATTTTGGCCATTCTCAGTTAGCGATTAATTGCACTCAAGTCTGGCAAAATTTTCCAATGCATTATTCGAAGATTACATCACAACGGCGTTGAAAAACTATTTTTTTGGGTATATGAAGAGTACAAAAAAATGATTCAGAATTGTACACCTATCAACTTCGCTTTGCACATGGAGGTTGTATCATTGATAATTTGGACAACATTAAAGGGCTCATTTTCACAATTATTTCACTGATTGGTGTCCAGAAATTATGTTAGAGAAATTGTCAAAATTTATAAATTATAGATATTTCAATAAACCAATATCAAAATAATTAAAAATCAAAATCTGTTTTTTCATTTCATTAATAATTTAGACGACACTAAATGACCCCAACTCAATGACCTCACATAATTGGTGTCCAAAAAACTATTTTTGGGGTACATGTCAAAATTTATAAATAATAGATCGTATTGGATAATAAAAATTGAATTTAATGTAAATTAACAATGATTTAGAACATAAACACTAACATGTACACTTTTTTAACTCAGAAACTTCCTTTGCAAAATAGGGTAGAATTATTAATAATTTGGACAAAATTGGCCCCCACTCCACAATGGCCTCATGTAATTGGTACATTGTGAGGGGGCGATTTTTTACTAACCTGAACCATTGATGGTCTTTAGAAAATATGCACTAGATATGGAAGAGACAATAATGTTTATTGTTAGATAATCCCAATAATTTTTTCAAGTCTATAAAAATTGAACATCAATCCACATTACGATATGCCTTCAACGACAACTACATTTCAATGCGTGCTTTCTCCTTGTCAACCAATAAAATGCATAGCCTCTCAAATTTGAGTTTACTATGTTGGTTTACCATTAATATCATGAACAACCATTTGCTCAAAATAGGGTAAGTGGTTGTATAGAAAGGGATTTAACATGTAAGAAAAACATTTGTTATTCCAAGATCAACAAAAGCTTTGCAATTGCATGTCAAACATATCATAAATGTTAATAATTGTAACTTTCCTATGTGATGTAATTTTTCATGATTTTGAAGGCACATGTTCATCATCGCAAATTTCATCATCATATGGCGTTGACCCCTTTTCAAAGTCATCATTACAACATGAAGTTTTCTCACTATGTACCATATATCTTTCCTACTCTCTTTGTGCTTCAAGGAGTTTATCAATTGCACGATACAAAACCCATACCATTTCTTGTAATTTTCGTAAAATGATTTCTAACCCGTCTACTTGTCCTTGCATTGCACATGATCATTCTTTTTGATTTCAAAATTTCCCTTGCATCTTTGGGCTCCTTTGTCTTCAATATAATTCCACGAGCAAATCATTCAAGAAGAATACACCATGAATACTTGGAATGTTGAGAAATCCCCTTGCTGCAAAAAATTTGAATACTAGATGCAACAAACAATCCTCAACATTATCTATAAATTCCATAAAATAAAAATTACATCAAAATCTTATTTATTTTCCTATTATCCCTGCTGTAGTAGGTATTACGCATTAGGTTTCATGCTGACCATGTATTATTTTGGTCAAATATTTCAAATAATTTTTAATCTCATAATGTTGAACTTTATCAGTTATTTTTTTATTTATGGCTATTCTTTTTTATTAGCATTTATCTGTAATGCTAGTGTATAATTATGTCGTAAGGCGTTTCCCTCTGAAATGAACTCCCCCAAATGCCTTTCTGTCCTAATCTTAGCCTTCAGATCTATTGTTAGACGATTCAACAGTAATCAGCAGTCTAATTTAATAAAAAATTCTTATAAAACATTAAGAAAACCTTAACGTTAACCTATTAGTTAATAGTATTAGTTAAAAATTCGTTTCTCTTACTTGCCAAACAGTTTACCCTAATCACCCTAATGAACCCGTCCTGCGTGTGCATAGCCGTGTTTGATGCAGAGGAGGGCGGGGGTGTTGAGAAGGGTGCAGGCGGAGTTGCTGCAGAGGAGGGTACATGCGGAGTTACTGTAGAGGAGGGCGAGGGACCTGCAGAGGGGCCTTCTTCTTGGTTGCACGAGGGTCACGTAGGTTGTTTTTTCCTCAGGGTCGTTTTGCCCTCCATCTGAATATGGCGCCCTCTGCATCACAAATGGCTATGGTGGTAGTTATTAGGTTTTATATATATTCTGGGTCACTGTTCTCATTTCTTATCTCATATTTTGCTTTATGTTTCCTGCCTTTACTATATTCTGCTTTTCTTTATGTTTTCTGTTCGTGAGACCCTGCAACTCAGGTGTGACAAAGCCCTACAAGTTACCTGTTGATACAAGCTAGAAACAATAAAGAAAACTAAACATGTGTGTTTCTTTTCCAAACTAATGCAGAGTTGTTATTTTTGTTTTCTCAGGTTACATGCTCCAGTAGCAGTTTAGGCTCTTAGTGGCAACAATTTGCATCTTGAAATTCTTAGAATAACCCACAATTCTTTGTTATCACCTCCTTATCAACCACCTGTAGCTTCTTTGCATCATAAGGAATATATCCTAGCAAGGATTAAGTTCATAACAATGTGCTATGGTTTAAGGTATTCATATCATTTGTTATACCTTTAAAACTCTTGATGGCCTTCTTGACCCCACGGGCACAACCTGCACAGTGCATGTCAACCTTCAAAACAACAGGTTTAGGGTTAGCTTCAGCCTCAGACTGTTTCTCATCAACTTTCTTTTCAGCAGCAACACCATTTTCCTCTTTCTTCTCTTGTAAACATTGGCATCAAAGCAAAAGATGATACAAATATAGAAAAATAAAAATATTCAACCAAAACTAGGCAGCCATGAAAGCAATATATCTAAATGTAGAAGGCAGACATTTTACCTCCCCCATTGCCACTGCAGCGGTGTCTCTTTGCAGATCGCTGAACTTGTAAGTCCAGAGACCAACAACCAACGTATCCCAAACCCAAGGCTAAATGGTTATATATCCATTAAATATTCTAATATATTCATTCTACTTAATGCCAGAGTAATGAGCATAGCATTTACATTCCGCATCAATATTGGCAGCATAGCATTTACATTCCTCCAGCGAAATGGAACCTTTCAATATAAACTTTTTACCATCAAAGCTTGAACAAATGAACATTAGTACCTTGACATTTTAACAACTCATTGCTTGTGTTTCCTTTTGTTTGTACCTTTGAGGCATATGGCTCGATTATGCATCCAAACCAACAAATATCACACAATTTAATCTCTAAGTTCTTCAAAATTATTAATTTCGGGGATCATAGGCAAATTCTCTAGACTTATAACCCTAAATTTCAAATCACTGTTGTACTCTATTTATAGTGCCCACTTCCCACTCATGCATTGTAATATTAGTGGTTGTTGCTAGTTTCTTTCTCTTCAAACTTCTTCTGTGAGATTGTTTGTAGCCATAAGTTTAGTTTCTTTCTCTTCAAACTTCTTTTGTTAGATTGTTTGTAGCCAATTGATCAGAGGATAGCAAAGTTCTATAACCAAATCCACATATACCTGAATCGCTAAGAGTATAGCAAAGGTTTATAACCAAATCTAGATATCATGAACTCAAATTGTATTCTAAAGATCAGAAGGTCTAGAATACCCGAACTTAGATTCTATAACATAGTAGAACTACATAAATGAAAGACCAGAAAGACCAAAGTGCATGAAATGTGTGTTTGATTTAGGCAGATCTACCTAACACTTACTACCCATCTTTATGTTTTCTAATCTGTGATGAGAGGGGACAATTCAAAAAATATTGCACATTCTGATTCTTGATGAGGAGTGGAGTATTAATGTTTCAAAAAATATTACACAATTTCAATCCAAAAATACAACAGTGCATGTCAACCTTTAAAACAAAAGGTTCAGGCTTAGCTTCAGCCTCAGATTGCTTCTCATCAACTTTATTTTCAGCAACAACACCATTTTCCTCTCTCTACGTCATAAGGAATATATCCTGGCAGGGATTTAGTTCAAATATAGAAAAATAAAAATATTCAACCAAAAACCAGGCAGCCATGAAAGCAATATGAATCTAAATGCAGAAGGCAGACATTTTACCTCCCCCATTGCCGCTGCAGCAGTGTCTCTTTGTAGATCACTGAACTTGTAAGTCCAAAAACCAACAACCAACGTATCCCAAACCCAAGGCTAAATGGTTATATATCCATTAAATATTCTAATATATTCATTCTGCTTAATGCCAGAGTAATGAGCATAACATTTACATTTCGCATCAATATTGGCAACATAGCATTTACATTCCTCCAGCAAAATGGAACCTTTCAATATAAACTCTTTACCATCAAAGCTTGAACAAATGAACATTAGTACCTTGACATTTTAACAACTCATTGCCTGTGTTTCCTTTTGTTTGTACCTTTGAGGCATATGGCTCGATTATGCATCCAAACCAACAAATATCACACAATTTAATCTCTAAGTTCTTCAAAATTATTAATTTCAGGGATCATAGGCAAACTCTCTAGACTTATAGCCCTAAATTTCAAATCACTGTTGTACTCTATTTATAGTGCTCACTTCCCACTCATGCATTGTAATATTAGTGGTTGTTTCCAGTGTCTTTCTCTTCAAACTTCTTTTGTGAGATTGTTTGTAGCTAAAAGTTTAGTTTCTTTCTCTTCAAACTTCTCCTATTAGATTGTTTGTAGCCAATTGATCAGAGGATAGCAAAGTTCTATAACCAAATCCATGTATACCTGAATTGCTAAGAGTATAACAAAGGTTTATAACCAAATCTAGATATCATGAACTCAAATTGTATTCTAAAGATCAAAAGGTCTAGAATACTTGAAATCAGATTATATAACATAGCAGAACTACATAAATGGAAGACCAGAAAGACCAAAGTGCATGAAATGTGTGCTTGATTTAGGCAGATCTACTAACACTTACTACCCATCTTTATGTTTTCTAATCTATGATGAGAGGGGACTATTCAAAAAATATTGCACGTTCTGATTCTTGATTATGAGTGGAGTATTAATGTTTCAAAAAATATTACACAATTTCAATCCAAAAATACAACAGTGCATGTCAACCTTTAAAACAATAGGTTCAGGCTTAGCTTCAGCCTCAGAGTGCTTCTCATCAACTTTCTTCTCAGCAACAACACCATTTTCCTCTTTCTGCGTCATAAGGAATATATCCTGGTAGGGATTCAGTTCATAACAATGTGATATGGTTTAAGGTCTTCATATCACACCAGAGTTTGAATTGAACATTGAGGCTTATGATAAATACAACAAACTGTATCTTTGCACATTGTTTGATTTCTCCACTGGATTTGGTTTTGCAAGGATTGGTGCAACACTTTCCCATGTTATACTCTTCAATGGAAGGTGAGCTTGCTCGTAACCTTTTATTTGTTTTCCTAATGCCATGCCATATTTCTAGGAAAATATCCTGGCAGGGATTCAGTTCATAACAATGTGATATGGTTTAAGCTCTTCATACTTCTAGGCAAATACATTAGAATGTTGTTTGAAACGATTAACATCTGGAGGACAATACAGAGCTCATTCAACTGCATAATTTTATGATAAGTAATTGTGTCCTTACATTCGAGCTCCATATCTTCAACTTCTAATATTGCTCTTCCACATGAGGTCCAAAGGAAATCTGCATTCATTTGGTTCCAAAGTTGGAAGAGCTTCAAAATCATTGTCTAAAAGCTATATCTTCTGTTTTAATCTTCTCCTCCTCTATTTTGTTGGGCAGTACCATTGGAGATATGAACTCAGTTTTCCTTCCAAACTTCCTCTGCACTCTTTCACGTAATTTCAAAGGGTCCACATTTCCCTTCACAGTCACCTTGTTGAGCTGCATATCGACCTCAAATTGTTCCATTCCTGCGTGTTTATATATACATCACATATACCTTAACTGATCAGAGGATAGCAAAGTTCTATAACCAAATCCACATATACCAGAATTGCTGAGAGTATAACAGAGGTTTATAACCAAATCTAGATATCATGAACTCAAATTGTATTCTAAAGATCAGAAGGTCTAGAATACCTGAAATCAGATTCTATAACATAACAGAACTACATAAATGAAAAACCAGAAAGACCAAAGTGCATGAAATGTGTGTTTGATTTAGGCAGATCTACCTAACACTTACTACCCATCTTTATGTTTTCTAATCTACGATGAGAGGGGACTATTCAAAAAATATTGCACATTCTGATTCTTGATGATGATTGGAGTATTAATGTTTCAAAAAATATTACACAATTTCAATCCAAAAATACAACAGTGCATGTCAACCTTCAAAACAACTGTTTCAGGCTTAGCTTTAGCCTCAGACTGCTTCTCATCAACTTTCTTTTCAGCAGTAGCACCATTTTCCTCTTTCTTTTCCTGCAAATATTGGCATCAAAGCAAAATATGATACAAATATAGAAAAATAAAAATATTCAACCAAAACCAGGCAACCATGAAAGCAATATGAATCTAAATGCAGAAGGCAGATATTTTACCTCCCCCATTGCCGCTGCAGCAGTCTCTCTTTGCAGATCACTGAACTTGTAGGTCCAGAGACCAACAACCAATCTATCCCAAACCCAAGGCTAAATGGTTATATATCCATTAAATATTCTAATGGTTATTTATAGCGCCCACTTCCCACTCATGCATTGTAATATTAGTGGTTGTTGCTAGTTTCTCTCTTCAAACTTCTTCTGTGAGATTGTTTGTAGCCAGAAGTTTAGTTTCTTTTTCTTCAAACTTCTTCTATTAGATTGTTTGTAGCCAATTGATCAAAGGATAACAAAGTTCTATAACCAAATCCACATATACCTGAATTGCTGAGAGTATAGCAAAGGTTTATAACCAAATCTAGATATCATGAACTCAAATTGTATTCTAAAGATCAAAAGGTCTAGAATACCTGAAATCAGATTCTATAACATAATAGAACTACATAAATGAAAGACCAGAAAGACCAAAGTGCATGAAATGTGTGTTTGATTTAGGCAGATCTACATAACACTTACTACCCATCTTTATGTTTTCTAATCTATGATGAGAGGGGACTATTCAAGAAATATTGCACACTCTGATTCTTGATGATGAGTGGAGTATTAATGTTTCAAAAAATATTACACAATTTCAATCCAAAAATACAACAATGCATGTCAACCTTCAAAACAACAAGTTCAGGCTTAGCTTCAGCCTCAGACTGCTTCTCATCAACTTTCTTTTCAACAGCAACACCATTTTCCTCTTTTTTCGTCATAAGGAATATACTCTGGCAGGGATTTAGTTCATAACAATGTGATATGGTTTAAGGTCTTCATATCACACCAGAGTTTGAATTGAACATTGAGGCTTATGATAAATACAACAAACTGTGTCTTCGCACATTGTTTGATTTCTCCACTGGATTTGGTTTTGCAAGGATTGGTGCAACACCTTCCCATGTTATACTCTTCAATGGAAGGTGAGCTTGCTCGTAACCTTTTATTTGTTTTCCTAATGCCATGCCATATTTCTAGGAATATATCCTGGCAGGGATTCAGTTCATAACAATGTGATATGGTTTAAGGTCTTCATATTTCTAGGCAAATACATTAGAAAGTTGTTTAAAAAGATTAACATCTGGAGGACAATACAGAGCTCCAACCGCATAATTTTATGATAAGTAATTGTGTCCTTACATTCGAGCTCCATATCTTCAACTACTAATACTACTCTTCCACATGAGGTCCAAAGGAAATCTGCATTCATTTGGTTCCAAAGTTGGAAGAGCTTCAAAATCATTGTCTAAAAGCTATATCTTTTGTTTTAATTTTCTCCTTCTCCTCTGTTTTGTTGGGCAGTACCAATGGAGATATGAGCTCAGTTTTCCTTCCAGACTTCCTTTGCACCCTTTCATGTAAGTTCAGAGGATCCACATTTCCCTTCACTGTCACCTTGTTGAGCTACATATCGACCTCAAGTTGTTTCACTCCTGCATGTTTATATTCCCATGTTATACTCTTCAATGGAAGGTGAGCTTGCTCATAACCTTTTATTTGTGTTCCTAATACCATGCCATATTTGATGAGCATTATAGCATAAATTGCATCATTAAGCAATGGCGTGTGTGTGTCTATATATATCAAAACATAGTACATGCATCATATACTATATAGTCATTTTCTCATCTCCATGTATTATGCTTTTTGTTACATAATTTTTTTTGCATTCACTCTCGAGTTGCTTGGAATCATTCAATGACATTCCCACCGAAAGAAACTTACCAAACATTTTTACATGTAGTGAAATCCTTAAGCAAAGTAGATCTTCTATAAACACCGAAAAACTTGATGTCAATGAATGCTTGATGAGATATTACAATGATGTACCACAATGGTGGTTTCTTATCCTACTGGAAGGAAGCATGGCTCTATCACTATTTCTTTCAATTATATGGAAGGATGATATTCAACTTCCATGGTGGGGCATGTTACTAGCATGTGGGCTTGCTAAAGATGACAACACATATTCCAACATTTCCTCAGAAGATGAGCAACTAGAGCGAATTGTGTTACTATGCAATGGTGAAAAAGTTATGTTAACTTCCAACCTTTGGGTTTCAGATGGACTTGTTAATGGTTCCCTTGGAGAAATTGTAACCATCTTTTACAAAGAATCAACTGCACCACCACAAATTCCAACATTTGTTGACGTAGCTTTTCCCAAATACATCGGGCCTCCTTGGGATGAAAGAAACCCCACTCACTTGCCTGTTCCAGCAATAAAAGGAAATGGACGTACACAAATTCCATTGAAGATGGCTTGGGCTTTGACCATACATAAATCTCAAGGTATGACACTTCCAAAAGCAACAATTGACATTGGGAAAACTGAACATCAAGATCTCACATTCACAGCAATTTCAAGAGTGCCTTCTCTACAAGATCTCTGGATTTGGCCCGCATTCAATTTTGATTGTTACAATAAAATGAGGGACAACAAAAACATTACTCGCAAAAAACACGCGGAAGAAATTCTCCGTTCAATGCCACCTCTAGATAATCTGCTTCAATCCATACATTAACGTTGTTATGAAACCAACTCAAGAAAAGATAGAAAAGATAGATCAATGCCTTAGAATTCAGCCTCTTCGAGGGGGCACCCTCCTTTACATTACATAAATGAACAATTCTTGGATGATACAAATGAAAAGACCTCCTTTCTATATATAGGAGTCTAAGGGTGCATAACATAATCAGAGCCGACATAACAATAATAATGCAAGGGCATAATAATAACAATAGTGGGCTTCTATGGGGCACAATAGTAACAATATGGGCACTACATGGGTACTTCAATATAATAAGTGGTTTGTACTAATAACAATAAGGGGTGACACTAGTAGTATAGGGGCCTAACATTACATTCCATTAGGTCATGGATCTACTGATGGTAGGGTTTATTTTAGTTTTTCCCTCATGATATGTACATCATACCTTTTACTCACGATTTATGCTCATTTTCAGTTCATTTCATCAATTACTTATGGTTTCAGTCTCATTAGGTCTTAGGGTTTCCATCATGGTCGAAATTTAGTGATTATTGCTAATAATGGTCAGCAAATACATGAGGAGGTCAATAATGATCAGAATGTCATAATTTGTTAATTTGTAAGCTTAATGAAGTTCTCACCTCAAAACTAGTTTTGAGGTGAAAACAGAGCATTTGTATTTTATTATTAAATTTCATGTAATTTTAATGTTCTCATATGTAATAATGGTTCCATGCTGCTCCTGGACATCTGGTGATGTTGCCAAAGTACTGCCACTGCAAAAAGTCAAAGAATTTGAGCATCAATCCACCTATCAAACAAAGAAACCAAGCATCAAAAACAGAGTATTTGAAAAAAAACAGATAGACAATATAAAAGTGGGTTTTATCAACAAAAAAAGTCAAAAAGTGAAAGATATAAAGAAAGCCATCCTTCTATTTGTCATTTCATTGTGTTAGAGTTCAAAGTGCCAAAAGGAGAGCCAAGGAGAGATTTCAAGCAAAATTAGGCAAAAACAAGTAAGTTGCTGTGTTTTTGGGACAAAATTGACTGGCACTACGCTTTTGAGGAGGGTGTTGTGTTTTTAAGTTGGCGTTGTGCACTTGGCAACATTTCTCATTGTATTTTTACATAGGCTCTACGCTTTCAAAGTGGTGTTGTGCACCTGTGTGAGGCGCTGCGCTTCTGCCCAGTCAAGCCTGAAATCGCCCAAAATGTTCTACAGTTGCCAATTCACCTCAAAATCTTCAGTTTCTCTCTCTAACAAGTACATTAATCCCATCTTATGTGTTAGGGTTTGGTTTGCTAAGATTGGTGTTTTGTGTTCTTAAATCTAAAACCCTAGCCTCTAGGTTGAAACCCTAGTTTTTCTCATTTCACTAGTGTCCACATACCATATCCCCTTAATCCCATTCCCCTCATTCATTTTCCCTAAATCCCATTTCCCTCATTCATTTTCCCTAAATCCCATTCCCCACATACAATTTCCCAAACCCTACACTCCCTAAACCCTACTCACATCCCTAAACCCTTACTCGCATCCCTAAACTCTGTTCACACATACATTTTCACACTCTCTCTTCCATACACTTTGCCCATTCCATTTCTCCATCTTGTTTCTGCACTATTATCCACAAAACAACCATATACAACCAAATTTTGCAAAACCAAAGGAGAAAAATGGAAAGAGACAGTGATTATGAATATGAGCAAGAGACATTTAGTGATAGCTCCAGGGAGAGAAACATACAACAAAGGAAGCCTCATAAAGGAGGAAGAATTATTAGAGAAGAGCCTACTAGTTTAAGGGAGTTACTAGCTTGTCCACTTGCCATTTCTTGCTTTAAACACCATGCATGCTTTGGTTTTTTTGAAATGATAGAAAGAGTCGGTTTTCATCATGAGTTGGCTAGGTTATTTGTGACTCATTTGCATAGTAATGAAGTAACCCTTGCTGGAATAACCCTCACCATATCACCAACTGTCATCTCAGAGGCTACAGGAATTCTAGATGTGGGTGAAAATTGGTATAAAGGTTAGGATATTGATGAGGAGTACTATGAGCCTTACATAAAGGCTCAATATAAAGACAAAATGAAGAGAGTATTTCCATTCAAGTTTTTGGAAGATAGGTATGCCCGATTAATGAAAATCATTATCAAGTACTTCACTTGTGAAGGTAGGTTCTCCCGGTTATATGCCTACCACATTAGACTTCTCATGCATTTCACTAGAGTAAAGATGATGAATATCCCTTGCTTTATGTTTAGAAACATTGAGAAGATGGCACATATTGTACAGAGGAAGCCATACTCTCATCAGTTGAATAGCATTTACCATTACTCTTTGATTAAAATAATTTTTCTACACCAGCTTAGCCTTCTTAACATGCCATGGGAGACTTTCATTTCTCCTGAGATGTTCAAAGGCCCTCAAATCTTTTCATCAGTACATCATGAAGAAAGTGGACCTTCAAGCCATGAAAAAGTCAAAGAGACTGAAACTATTGGAGTGCCAGTGTTTGTGACATATAAGAGGGGTACTAGGAAACTTTTTGCAGCTGCTAGGCAAGTATTGTCTCCCCAAGGTGTGGAAGGGGTCTTGCCTTCATCATTAGGCCACAGGAAAATGCCATCTCCATAAGGTGTGGAAGGGGCTTTGCCTTCTTCTTCAGAAAAATAGGTACAGGTTGAGTAACAAAGCAAAGGAAAAAGTAAGGGCAAGAAAAAGGTGCAAGAAAAGGATCTTAATGATGAGCAAGAGAGAGATTTCAATCTTGTTGAGCATGAGGAGCCACAAAAATATTTTACTCATCATGGAGTTAACATTATTGATTTGGAAGCTTAGGATCCGAAGACTGTCAAAGACATAATCATAAAGGAACAAGAAGTTGTAATACAATCCTTGTCAAATAACTTAGAGAGGGCTAAGTTCATCATCAAATATTTAGAGCAAGAAAATAAGCAATTGAGCAACAAGAAAGTCCTCATGGAGCTACAAATGATCAAAGAAAACAGGCAAAAGGCCAAGGAGGCTAATGTCAAGTTGACTTCAACTGAACAAGAGATTGAGAATGATAGCGAAACTTGGCCTAAGAGGGTCAATATACACCTTGAGGGGCTGATTGAGAAGCCCAACAGGGATAAGAAAATGCTTCGCCACATGGCCTAACATTGCTTGACCCGAAACAAAATCTGTAACATAAGGATCAGGAAACTTAAATCTAGGTCAAGGAAGGCTTTAAAGAGAAAAAAAGGAGTAAGATAAGTTGAAGATGTTAGCTGAAGCCTCACTAGACCATAAAAGTAGCTAATTATGGTGTCCCATGCCAAATCTGGGCAAGTTTGATGATTTTTTGTCTTTTTCAAATTTTGAAATTTTGAAAACAGGAAATTGGCCCAGAAGCGCAACACCCTTTTCCCTGGAGCACTTTTTGGAGGAAAAGTTTATATATTTGGATTCGCCATGGTGATAGCATCCATCCCAGAAAATTTCAGCAAATTTGGAGCAAAACTAGGTCACCAAAAGGTCCAAAAACTATCAAAAAATGACCTCTCTACCTCTTTTTGGACACACAGAAACAACTTTTAGAGATTTCATTTTTGAGGGGGAAAATGACCTCCAAATGCAAAAATTCAAGTTGTTCCAGAAACTATATAGGAATACCTTTCCAATGAGACATTGTGGGCTAAATTTGGCTAAGGGGAAGACCTCCAAAAGTGGGTGGAAAGCAAAATTGCGCTTTTGGCTCATGGCGCTGCGCTTTTGACCAGTTTGCCAGAAACTCCAATTTTCGCCTATTCTCACTGCAAGTTGACTTTTTCTCCCTTCATGGATGATTTTATGATTGTAATTAATGGCTTCGAATGTAAATGTAATAGTGAAATGATATTAGAGGGTAGATTCATCAGTTTGAGGTGGTTTTGGGGTCAACGAATCAGTTCCCATGCTTATAGAGGTAAGTTGTTCCACTGCCTATATTCCTGGTCCCTGTTTGGAAATTGTTGTAACAGCTCCTTTTCTCTTGGTTTCGACCCTTGATGGCTAGCATAGGTGGTTTGATGTCTTTATTATGCATTTTTCTGTCATTAGCAAAGGTTGGACTCTCTTGGATGCTTTGAGCTACATTGTACACCTTTATCAGCAGTTTGGCAAGGAAATAAACCCGGATTTGTAGCTATTTTTATGGGATACTTGTGGTATGGTTTTTTTTCATAGTTTCTTCTTTTGTTATCAGTTTTTCACATGTTTTATGTATGCCACAATCTAATTCATTTCTTCTAGCTGAATGAAATCAAGATAGATAGGTAGAATTCATTGTTTACAGTGCCAAAGCACATGCCTACCTCACCCCATAGAACACCCTGCATCCTGACTTAATTTCCTAGACCCAAAACTACTTGGCTCCATTTGATCCAGCAAAATACCCAACAAAATCAATCAAAAACCCTAGAGCTACTATACCTAGCCTAAAATCCATATCAGATCCAGTCATCTTGACTGAGATTCATAAAGGAGAGAGCCCTCTCCTGACCTGGTAGGGCTAGCTACCAGGTTAAGCTTGGTTTGTGGTTATCCTAGGATTGCCTTTCTTTAGGCTGAGGTCAATCTAGGCTCTAACACAAGGAGTACATTTTTTCATAAATAGTGCATCCCAACCTGAAAAAGTGGTAAATGTATACTGGGTGAATGACGTTTTGCAGCCTTTAACGAGGTCAAAATGACATGAGCTCGACAATCTTTTTGTGTTTAAAGAGTCAGAAAATAGCTTGAAAGCAGACCCCCATTTTATTCTCTTTTACTAGTCAAAAAGGGAAACATACTTAGCAATATTTTCATATTTTACGAGTCAGAAAAGAGCTTAAATATGAATCGTCCTGGAGGAATGAGTGGTATAAAGGGTGACAATTGGTTCCGGCAATGGTGGAACTGCTCAAAACATGTAATGGTCAAGAGGCTGGCTAATAAAACCACTCATCACTGTGGTCCGTTAGGAAATGAAAAACAAAAAAGTGAAAGCATATGATTGGCCAAAGAGATGTTGGCGATGGAATGAAACAACTAAGGCTTATCTAGTAGAAATTAGCTGATACAAAAGACAATCACGAGATGTAAATTGGGCATGGGTTCATTTTTACACAAGCTTGAACCATGGAGAACTCCTCTTGGATTTGGTTTCATGTTTACACAAATTTGAAATGAAAAACTATACTTGCTATAAGTTTGCATGCCCCTAGCATAATGACTCAATTGAGGTGCATGCCCCCCAAGCTTCATTTCGGTCAACTAGGTGGATGGAATGAAGGTTCACTTTCAAGATCTTAGAAAGACACAACTAGGATTTTACGAGATCTTAATCAAAGACTCAATTTGGAAAAGGGATTTGCTTAATTTTTTAATGAGGTTGACATAGTAAAAGAACTATACTCGAGACCCTTGTTTCATTTTTTAACAGGCTTGACACAAGACAAAGAACTATGCTCACACCCTTTGTTTAATTTTTTAACGAGGTTGACACAAGACTGAGAACTATCCTCATGAACCTTGTTTCATTTTTTAATGAGCTTGACACAAGACAAGGAACTATGCTCACACATCTATTCATGAACCATAAGAGAACATGGCTCCCAATAGGTCTTCACTAGACGGAAGAACCACACTCCGGGAGGAATACATGTCATTTGGTACCAAAGACAGATCGCGTTCCAATGCCCCCAATACATAATGTACAATACCATCTGTGTGATCATCAGTAGAGGCAGAGGCAGAATAAGTAGCCACATAATTGACTTGTGGTGAGGAAGGGATTGCTTGCAAACAAGAGCCAATAGGGGACGATGGTTGCAAAGGAGGCACTTGGTGACCAATGAACAACAACTGATCAATACTAACAATTCTCCCTTCATGTGGAAAAAAAACCACACAGAAAAGTGAAGAAAAAAGAGCTCCCATGACATAAATATAGTCGTGTCCAAGGAGAATATTGAAATCTAAGAGACCTTGGAGTACCATCATGTCTATATAGACGGTCTTTCCTCCCAAAGTAATAGGGAACTTTGGAAGGATCCTTAAGGGTTGACTGGTTCCTCCGTTGAAAGCCAACAAATTCTGGGTGATAAGCACAAGTTGCGGGGAACCCAAATCTTTCCAAGTAGTACAAGACCTGATGCTAACATACGCACCTTCATCTAATATAGTGTCATGTACTACCATATTATAGGCTTGAACCGTGATCCGGAAAGGTACATAAGATGGAAGGCGGAAAACAATCAATTTACTCCAATAAAAAGAAACGACATAACTACTTGGTGGGGGTATCCAATGATTTCCCCCATGCTCTGTAGGAATAGGAGAAGGACTCTCCTGAACAACTAGGATGGGAGGGTCACTCTTCAATTCATGAGAATCTGAGGAGAGGAGAAGAACATAAGCAATATGATTACTACTCTCTTCAGGAACAGAGTGAAAAACTAAAGATGAAGCCAAGTCGACACTTTTTTCAACCAATGATCGATTTGGAATAGACACAAGAGAGTCATGCTCAGGAAGAGCAGGATGGGCAAAAGATGAATCCAAGTCAATCTCTTTACCAACTAGGAGAGGATTAGAAGAAAGCCTCTGATAACCAACATGAAGTTGGGGTTGAGGAGCTATAAGGTTTTCCAAAATTTTGGAAGCTTTATCCATAAGGGGACAAAGGTGAAGAAGATGATTCCCTTCACATAACCTATAGGGGAATCTAATCTTTCCCTTCTTCTTACCATCATTAGTTGAAGGTGTAGCATCGATATGATCTCCAGAGGTCGAAGGGGATGGTCAATTTAGGTCTTGAGACCATACCTATAAGACTCTAGGAATGTCAGGACAGTCTTGAAGGAGATGGTCACCCTTACACATCTTGTAAAGAAATCTGACCTTCCGTGGAGTATAGGAATGTTTGTCTACAAGAGGTGCATTTTGAGTAACAGTCACACGATTGGCCTCTCGCTGATCTAATTTCTTATTCTTCGTCTTCTTCTTCTTCTTCTTCTTAGCCTCCTAGTTACTGGATTTCAAACTTTCACTAGGCGAAGTAGAAGGAGAAAATGAAGAAATAGGGGAAGAAGGTGAGAGGTCAACATTAGAATCAATGTGATATGGTTCAGATGAAGGAGATGGCTCGACAGGAGTTGGGACGCTCGGTGCCATCAAGGTTGAAAACAACCAGATAGGTAGACCAATCGTTAACCCAGGAAGGGACAACGTTGCCATATAAGGAGCCCCGACACTTCCAAAAGAAGGAAAAGGACCAAGATTCCCATCTAAGGGGAATCCTTGACTGGTAGTCTTTGGAAATGTTGCCAATGGAATCGACCCTAAAGAATTTATAAGGAAGATAACTTTACCAGGAATATTTAGTGGGAAGTTAATTTTAAAACATTCAAACAAAACTTTGCCTTTTCATGTTTTAATGTAGGTTTTAACCCCGTACAGAAATTACCTACATACAAATTTTAAAACACAGAAAATAAACAATGCGAGAGCATAACACATAAAACACATATACAAAGACATTTTCCGCTGGATCCCAAAACTGGGACTACCAGCTTGATTTTTCATTATATTCGTTTCAATGTTACAATATATATTTATAAATGCCGAAGCATCCAATACCATGGACTGAAAACCATCACGTCCAAAACCATGGATCGAAAACCATCGCGCCCAAAACCATGTGCGAAAATCATGCACAAAACTAGAGGTAGGTCTGCCTAACCTAATATAGGGTCCAAAAAAAAAAAATCCGGGGTGCTACTGGCATCCCTCAAACCCCCTGTGGCCCCACCCACTACGCAATCAGCGCAACGAAGGGAGGGGCTCTGCCCCCCCTCTAACCCCCCAGTTAACTACGTGGGCTAGTCATGGAAAGAATATAACACAACCCAACATTCTCCCACTTGTTGTTTTCTTTCCACAGGGGGCCACACGAGAGCTTAGTAATTTATCTAGCCCTGCAACATCCATTGTTTCTCTACACCAAGAGAACTTCTCAGAGCTCACAGATTTTGTCAATGCATCTGTAGTATTCTTCAAAGTGTCCACCTTTACTAG
>APFE030114298.1:47559-94634 GCA_000404065.3 Pinus taeda | reverse complement strand
TGCTGCAACTTCATTGTTATGCCTTCATCAAGATTGCTAAAATTGAATATTCATTAAGTGAGGAAGAATTCATTTGTTCTATGAGCTGAGATGAACAATTTTTTTTTGTTTGGTTAACACATAGGTTTTGTCTTTGGGTTGCATGAGGACATGCAACATATTCAGTTTTTGTTGCATGAGGACATGCAATATATTCGGTGTGGGGGTGTGTTGGGCCATGAATACGACCACTTTGTAACACTTATTTCATCCATTTTTACTCTTCTCTATTATATCATTTGTTATAATTTATCATTTAAATCCATTTTATAAATGATTTATGCTCTTATGGATGAATATTATTTATCTTCCTTTATTTCTAATAAATTGATGATTATGCATGATTTTATTAATGATATTGTTAATAAATTGGTTATAACATTATTCGCCATTTTTAACCTCCAAAATAATTTCTAGATTGAATATTTGATCATTAAAAGTGCCAACTCAGAAATTCGCTGGAATAAGAAGTGACAGTTTTGCGGTTGAGATTATGAGCAAATGAAGACGAATCTGGAAAATCTAGAACATGGGTTTTGTTCAGAACGGACCCAATCAACTTTAGGAAAGAATGGTTTGCCCAAATTCGACTTGTACTGAGAGAAACGCAGGGTTCTTTGAGCACGAGTTTCTCTGATTTGCTGTTGCGGCCGTTTTCCAAATCTTTGCTGCAAAGACCAAATTCGTCTTGCTCTTGTTGAGAGATAGATGGAAATATATTTTCTTGTTGATCAATTGGTTAGAATCAATCTAATTTTGTAAAAGAAATCATGTTGTAATTATCTATGTTGTAACTGCTCTCTGATCTTTCTCTATTTAAATGAAAACAAAGATCAGAGAGGGGGATGACTTTGGGGATGATTTCAGGGATGGAAAATGATGGAGAATTAAGGATTCAGAACTAGAGATTCAAGAATGATGGTGGATTATTCATGAAAGGATAGGGATGGTTGCATTGCCATTGTAATCTTCAAAGCTTTTTTTGTTGTAATGATTTCACAATTTGAGGATGAATAAATAAAAGAGTTGTTGTACATTCTTCTGATCTGAAGTAGCCTAGCAGCATCCGCTGGCGGCTAAGGGCCCAGCCTCTGGTGGAGTATGCTGCTGTTGTATTATATCTTTCCAATTTCCGTTGTGTGATGGTTTGATTTAATTCCTATTTCTTTGAATCGTATTGCCTTACAGTTTCATGTTTTTGCAGCGAGCTGTTATAATATTTTATGAAATTGTTTTATTGCACAAGTTGAGATTGAATCGTGTGGCTTTTTTTTCCATCATAACAGAGATTATTATCCTTCTCAACGTATATTGTTATGCTGCTCATTTCAAATATAAAGCTTCGCTGTTTTATTTCAATTATGGTTTCATTCCATTTGTTGTTCCATTTGATTGATATTCATTACAGGTTGTTGTTCAATAGGATTGGTTATTCGATTCCTTTAATTCCAGTTTGCTGTCCATTTACTTTGCTGTTCATTTCTGTTGATTAATTACAAGAGTTTTCTTTTAAAGAGTTTTCCTAGTTTACTTTCAATAGCAACTTCAGTTCAATTTCGATTTCCTTTTAATTGCTTTAAAGCAGGACTGTCAACTATAGAGAACATTGGTTATTGCTTCCTCGTTCCCAGATTGATTGTCTTGTTCTAGTTTGATTTTAATTGCATCAATTTCTAGAGGAATGAGTTATTGCTACTGTATCCTCGATTGATGGTTGTTTGAGTGAATGATTTAGTTTAGAACATTTCAGTTTCTTATTGTTCTAGATTTTGTTTCCAACTTTCATTTACTTTTGGATTTTAAGCACTATACTGTAAAGAATTACTCTTGAGTAAATAGCCGCCTCAGACTGAGTACACTCTTGAAACAAAAAGTTGTCCCTGGGTTGACAATTAATGTGAGGTAATTAGGAGTTAAAAAGACCCTTTTTATCGCTCCACACTGACCTTGAGGTTGATAACCCTGAGGCACGTACTGATTCTGGGGTTGATAAGCATCCTGAGGAGTATATTGAGTCTAGGGTTGACCTTGGGTTATGTATTGTCCTGAAGGTATGTACTATCCTTGAGGTTGCCCCCCAGGCGGTAACTGACTACCTTGAGGTTGCCCCTCAGGCGGTAACTGACTACCTTGAGGTTGCCCCCTAGGTGGTAACTGACTACCCTGAGGTTGCCCCCCAGGTGGTAACTGACTACCTTGAGGTTGAGGATTTGGAATACTACTAGACATCATAAGAATTTGCTTTGCGTTAAAAGTTTTAGTTCAATTACTACCAGGTGATAACTAATGTTCAATCGGTCAAGGAGTTGCTCCTGAAAAAGTACCAGAGAGTGACTGGTACCCCGAAGGAACAGAAGGACCGCCGTATAAAAATGTTTCTAGTGATTTGGAAAACATAGATGACTGTCTTGACATGATCAATGAAGGATAATAACCTCTTGGTGTAGGATGAAAATAATCACACACAAACAAAGAAAATTTCAATAAAAGAACCTAAAGTCTCTAAATAAACAAACAATTTAATCACACGCCTAAAAAAAATGTAAGAGTTCAAACCACACACAAACAGTAACTTCCCGTACTAAAAACACTAGTTGGTGATGAAATCCAACTTTGTAGAAGTTTAATACAGAAAGGGCAGTTGGAACAGTTACCCCAAGAACCTACTTAATGAAACAGACTGGCACAAGTTTCTTCACAAAACCATCTCGAGTGAAGAGAACCCCTCAGAGAGTCCAAGTGAGTCTTGTCGATGTCTGCTCTAGGTATAGTGAGATCCTTATTTCACTGTCACCTTAGGAAATAATCTTAAGTTTGTGGACACGAAGGTTACCAACAACAACAAATACAACTGGGGGAACAACCTACGATCCGATCTACGCGCAAGGGCAGAGTAACAAAGCTCAATCCCCTTGAAGGCTCCTCGACATGGTCAATCTGAGGTTTACCAACAAGAGACCACAGGGTCCTAGACAATGGTTAATCCGAGGTTTGCTATTTATAA
Organism: Pinus taeda; assembly: GCA_000404065.3. Lineage (NCBI taxonomy): Eukaryota > Viridiplantae > Streptophyta > Pinopsida > Pinales > Pinaceae > Pinus > Pinus taeda. Next base: position 91,591 of record APFE030114298.1, on the reverse strand, counting down.
TACGCACAAATCTTCTATCTTTCCCAATGAAACATAATTGATTGTCTCAAAGGTTTGGACATGATCTCGTGATTGACTCCTTTAAGAGAAGCTTCCTAGAATGTATCAATTACAATTGGATTTATTTCCTACCGCAAGATGTATCTAATTGTTTGTTTTAACTATCTTGGAGAGTTAATTACCCCCTACTCCAAGATATTAGCCTAAGCGATATTGGTGATAAGAGCCCTATAAATATAAAAGATTACTAGATCAATTTCAATTAAGCATTGCTTTTATGGGTTGTTCTTTAAGTCAATAGGTATGGAAATGAAACTTTGATGGTGTGAAGACTCGGCTCTAAAAACACTAAAAAGATGCACCTAAAATGATAAGCAATTTGTTTTTCTTTCAATGAAATTCTAGCGAAAAGAAAGAGTTTGAGAATGCAATTCTTTAAGAAACAATTCTTTCTTTCAACATGGAAATGGAAAGAAAATATTTTTGTCTTTTTCAATAAGAACTTAAAACGAGACTAATAATTAATGCTCACAATAAATCCCTTTCCTTTTTCAAAACTCGAAACTACAAAAAATAATTTGCTTCAAAAGAGATCTACAAGTTCTAGAAAAACACTCAAAACTACAAAAACTAATTTTGAGATCAAAAAACTTTTTTTAAAAACTAATTGAATAGAAAGCTTCAATTCTTTTTGTGGACATTTTACTTAGTTGTTCAGTAAACTAAGGATTCATTTGTTCAGAATAAAAAATCAACCAAAAAACATCCAGATATGTTTTCTTTTGTAAAAATGAAATTTGAAACTTATAACAAAGTTTGTTCAAAGATTTGCAAAGAGAAAACTAAATGTGTTTCTCACAAAAGATAGATTTCACAACCAATTCAAACTCATCAAGAAGACAAAAAGACACCAAGGTGATCTAAGGTTTCTCAAGCTTCTAATCTTTAAGTCACTACAGAGACAAAGTGAAAACCACTCCATGCATGCAAAACTTCTAGAAAATCATCTAAAACAAAAATACCATTGGAACTCACTCACAAGAGATTTTTGACAGGAAAAATACAGTTCTGGGTAGACACTAAAAATCCTAAATGAAACCTAAACTTAACAAGAAGAAGATAGTTTAGGTTTTTCAAAAAAAAATTACAGGGTCCGCAGGCTTCTAGAAGAAACAGTGCGGTCCCGCTCTGTTTACTAAAGGAAAAGTGTGGAGATGCCCGCACTGTCTATAAAGAAAAAGTGCAGTCCCCTAAAAACTTTGAAAAAAACAAAAAATAATCTAAATTCTAAAAACTACCCAAGCCAGTATACATCAATCAAAAACCAGAAACGAAAACAATTTTCTCAAGTCAAAACAAAGGAAAACCAAAAACCAAATTCATCTCCCCAGTGGAGTCACCAATTTGTTGGCCAGATAAATCGATCTTATGGACAAGACTGATCTCCCTAGTATCAGAAGATAGTCTAGCAACAAACATACAAACAAATCTATCTTTCTCTAGACTTATATGATTTATAAATAAATACTGTAAAGGTGTAAGACCCTACCTTAGATCCAATGCTTGTTCGTAGTAGCCATCCTTCAATCGTTCGAAAGAGTTACCTTTGAGGACTTGCAATCACAAACAAGCAAACATTAAATAGCACCTGCATAACAAATATCATGAATCATGTCTATTATGGTGATCAAGGAATCCATAAAATAAACCATGAATCAACATCTTATTGAGAAAAACAAACTTATTTGTATTAACTTTGAATTAGAAGAACCTTACAACCTTTTCAGCCTTGATGTTGAACAAGCTCTTCTTGGGGTCTGAAACAAGAATTTCCTTTACTTTGACAAGCCTTGCACTCTTCCAAATGAGATCTTAGATGTATGTAATCTTTCCTCATAAAAACTCAACTAATGAAGACTAAGTTCCAATAGAATTTCACCTAAAAAATATTTAGCTTCTAATCTCCCTTGTAACCAGCCCATGCCTCTTTTTATAGTATAGAGGAGGAGGTTATAGGTCCACCTATGAAGGGATAGAATCCTCCTTCAAAGGGATAAGCTCCTCACATCAAGGGGTTAGCTCCTTAAGGTATGGGATGCATGAACCTTAAGAGAGTGAACTTGCCACCTCAAGATTCCTTCCAGAAGCTTCTAGAAATGACTAAAAGTGATTTTTTAGAATGCTCTCACGTCTTTTTAACTTTTACAGGGGTCCACACCCATAACACAAAGACAGAGCAGTTAGGTGCGCAGGAGACATGACCATTAGGTGCGGGACTGCAGGTAATGCAAAGAGGAAGTGCAGAACTAGAGTTTTAGAGACTTTTGAGGGCTTTCTCTTATTTTCAAGGCTTGATATGAGGAACTGAGGCTTAAGACTTGCAAAGGAGGAAAGTATGAGTGGTAATGGACTCACACAGATTGCAGAATGTCAAGGTGACAATTTTTAGTGCAACATCCACATCCGATTCAACATTTGATATTTTATTTGGAGGTTTAGGATCAGAGGAAGGATTTCTTTTGTAAGGTCTGTAAGCTTTCCTTGAAGAAGTCTCAACTACCTAATTCTTGAGATCAACCATTTCATTGGACATAGTTTTAAGGACCTTTTGTAGTCCTTCAAGATCAAAGGATATTTAGGTGCTTTTTTCTTGGATTCATCCCTAAAGGTTACCTTCTTGGATTTTCATTCTTCTAATGAATTCTTTTTTCAAAAGCTAAAATGCATTTTTCTATAGTTATGGCTTCTTTCATGTTTTCTGCCAATGTCGATTTGGTAGCCCTATCGACAAAAATAATTGCATTTGAGGGAAGAGATGAAATGTTCCATTCATTGTGGACTTCATCACTAGGCTTGGATGCCATTGGGATTTTATTCAATAACTTATTAAAATGTGAATTGAAGTCCTTTATTAGTTCTCTAGGTTCAACTTTCAAGTTGGATAGATCATTGAGAAGAGTAGTTGTTGATCGATCATCTCCAAACTTGGTTAGGAACTGCTCTTGAAAGGCATCCCAACTATTAATGGAACCAGATGGTAATGAAAAATACTAGGATACTACTGACCCTTATAAGGTATAAGGTCATAATATTACAACTACATCTTCTTCTACCACTGCATTCAAATTTATGGATAGCATGAATTTGTTTATGTGTTCTTCAGTAGGCAGACCATCATCAGGGTTAAAGTTTTGCCACCATTTCATTGGATGCGTAGGTAGTGGATGTAATGGTCCTGCCATTCGAAGATCTCCTGGATTTGTCCATGGTCTTTGAGCCATCGTGGGTATTTGTGTAGAGGAATATGTTCCAGTAGTTGAAGGTGATTTGGTAGAGGAGGCTTATGCTCCAGTACCAGTGTAAATCACGATCTGGAACTGTGAGCTGGATGATTGATTTTTTGATGAAGTGGAAGGAGTGAATGAGGGTGTTTTAGGTGATGATGAGAGAACCTCACTACGAGCTTCAGATTGTATTTTCTTAGTTTTCCTTTAGTTTGGTAGAAGGAATTCAAATGGGGGGATCCCAAATTTTTTGCTCTGTGATTTAGTTAAGCTTTGAGAGGAAGGAAACTGAGAAGAAACATTGGCTTGGGATAACTCAGATTCTTCTTGAGATAAATAAATCCCCTGCAGTTTATGGATTAAAGACTGAACTTCAGGAGTTTCTATAGAAGAATATTGATCTGATTTCTTTAGGATCACAATAGTGGATTCTAAGGATTTCTTTACAGCTTCACATCTAGGATTTGGGAATTTAGAATGCAACCAAGAAGTTGGAGGTGATGGTGATGGAATTTTACTCTTAGAATGACTTATTGATTTAGACTTGCTTGCCATTCATAGTTATGCCCTCCTTCTAGTGCCAAAATGTTGAAGCCTTGAAAATCATTGCGAAAACATGGGGGAAACCCACCAAGTCCAGACCTTGAAAGCATCTCGTTTTGCATTTGGTATAGTGGCTCCTACTAGTGATAAATCGGACTAGTTTCGTAATAAGGGTTGATTTGATAATGTTGATAGAATGATATCGGATGTAACAAGAAATGACTAAGCTAAATGTAATTTAATCTAACTACTAAACACATTCATATCTCTTTAATCTAACATTATATAACTATATTACACCTGGGAATAAAATATGATATGCGATCTATAATGATGTCTTACAATAATTGGTAATAAAGATCATTTAACTGCCAAAAGAAATAAAATTGTTTAAAGATAATTGTTTTGGATAAATAGTTAGACAAAACAATTATGAGAAATATATCGCATATAAAAATTGTTCATGTATTTAAAACAGAATCAGAGCTAACATCATACAAAAGTGCAATAATTTGAAACTATAATTTTGACTTTTTTACACAAAACAATTGAAAGAAGAATTATTACTTAATACATAAATAAAACATAATCATATGATAAAAGTACCATATATGATAAGTCCTTCTCATGTGCTTCAACAATATTGACCCAATCTCATTCAATCCAACATATTCTAAGAGTAAAAAAGTGCATTTCAATAGAGCATGCTAGATATTTAAAGAAAGATAGATCCTATTCCATTCATTTGATCAAAACCTCCTCAAAAGTATAAAAGTGTAATGTCTTGAAAAGTGGTTTCGATAAAATTTCTGGACCTCTCTCTAAATGCATGAGAGGGGTCTAAATAATAAACTATATGTCTCAAATAGATTATTAGAAAAATAGTTGAGGAGGTTTCAAACAACCTTCCTCAGGATATGCAAAAATAAAACTACAAGAAAAACAAATGAATGACTAACTCCTTTGAAATTGATATCTAAGATTGCAAATATCAGTCATTGGCTTGAGTTGAGGTGGTTGGCCAATTGCAGATTTTAACTGCCCAACAAATATGGCATCTGTCAATGTTGGCACCATTTTTTATGTAAATGTTGTTAAACACTTTAGAGTCATCCAATGGCTGTATGGTTTTACTAGAAACTGCCAATATGCTTCCTAATTTAGCTTGTTTAACCATTTGATTGCCTCCTCCTTTTCGTGCGCTACCTTTTCCCACTACTACTCTAGCTGTTTGATATTTGGAAGAAAACCTAGTACACACTCCTTGAAAAGATTGGTGCCATCAATATTTTAATTAATGGATTCTATTATGATGTTTGTTGCTGTCATTGTTATCATTGTTGCCCTTTCTTCCTGTTTCAACTAAGAATCCCAATTTGTAAACATAATATCTTTATGAGACTCTTCCAGTTTTGGTAGGTCAACCTTTCTTCCATCCTCTAACTCTTGCCAGGTAATAAATTCATAAACCCTTTTGTGGATTTCATCGTACTCAAACCTCATATCAATAACTTGGTTTTTTAATTTATCATTGTTCTCGCAATAAGGATTTATTTGCAATATTTTTTGGCAAAATACTTCTTTTTTCTGCATTAGTAGGGAATTAAGGCTGAGTTCTTCTTTGATGAATTCATCGATTTGCTGATTGTCTTTAAATTTATCTATCATGGCTTGTATTTGCAAATACTTTTCTGCTAAGTTGGCTTGGTGTTGTATCCTCATTTGTTTGAATTCTCTTTGGAGCTGGGTTACTTGTAATTCTACTTGCTGATTAGATTTTTCTCAGGCTAATTGTTGTTCTAGCAACAGAATTTTCTATTCCTTTTCCTTCAGCAGTATTTGGACCTTTGTCGCCTGGTCGACGGTCACTGTGGCATAGGCTCCTATGAACTGCGAAAACTTTGTGCGATTCTTAGATGGGTTGATAGGTCAGTCCTTCCATACAATACCCATTGGTTCATTTTCCAGAGTCATAACAACCATCACGTCCAATGTCCTTTTCTTCCTTTGTCTTTTGACTACAACCTTGTGGGTAGGACTGTAGAATACATCTAGCAGAGGTATCTTGTTATGAAACCAGCTCACAAAAAGATAGAAAAGAGAGATCAACGCCTTAGAATTCAGCCTCTTCAAGGGGGAAACCTCTTTTACATTACACAAATGAACAATTCTTCGATGATTCAAATGACAAAACCTCCTTTCTATATATAAGAGTCTATGGAGTCACAATATAACCCAGTCGACCTAACAATAATAATATAAAGCCACAAAAATAACAATAGAGGGATTCTATGGGGTACAGTAATAAAAATATGGGGACAATAGGGGCTCAACAATATTAATAAGAAATACAACTACAATAGTAATGGGGTAATCACTAGTATTATAGGGACCTAACATATCTCCTCAATTCTTAAGAAAATCTTTGAAATAGGAATAACATGAATGATCTCAATGTCATGAGTTCCTGTAGCTCCTTCCCCTGTTGTTTCAGGATTTTCTTTATGCTGGGTTTGCTTTGGAGTTTTCATTTCAGATGTTTGCTTAGGGTTCATGTTTATGTGGAGCTTTTTATTGAACTTCTCCCATTCTTTTTCCAGGTCAATGATTGGAGCTTTACCTGACTAAGTTGGAGTAGAAGCAACCTCTACTTGTTTCATTCCTAAGGCCTACTCAACTGTTTCCTCTATACTTTCAGTTGTGTCTTTTTCAGACTCTTTATTTGTGTTTCCTCCCCCATTTTTAGACTGCCACTCTGAGTTTTCTAACTCATGAGTCGAACCCTCTTGGGTTTCTTCTTCAGAGTATTTGGAGCTTCCCTCCAAGCTTATGCTGGGAGTTGGCTCCCTTATTGGTTCAATCTGCAGTTGGTCAAATGGGACCTTTAATAATCTCTTTTTCCTATACACATGGAAAACCTTAGCATGTTCTGGGGTCAAAAGTAGTGATGCCTTATGCAAAACTTGTGAAAATGTTTCTACCTATAGGTTGTGGGTGAACTGTTTTTCTTTTACCATAGTTGTAAATTCCTTAACAATTCAATTTGGGTCGTATTTCCTTCCCAAAACTGTAGCTAATTTTAGAGACGTAATAATCTTTTCTTCTTTTAATGCATGTCCATAATCATGTAGTTCAAAAGAACCATATTGTAATGGGAATGTAGGCCAAATGGCCTTCTTCTTCTCTTTCATTCTTTTGCTCAATCCTCCTCCCCCTGTTGTTTGGTAGGATATTTCTCTTGCCACTAGTTTTTCAGGGACATAATATGGGAGGACAGGTGGTAAAGTAATGCTCTGAAAAACTCTGATGTAGGTGAATGTCTCTTCTCCAAACCATCTGGCTACTAGAAATATATCTACTTCAGCCTCTTTAGAAAACCTAAGGGTAACATTATCGAATAGTGCTTTGCGAATAGGCAACATAAACCCTTGACATATTTTATAAAAATAGGGATGTAATTGAGATTCCCACATAATTTTATGGTATACATGGATGGGAAGTAGGTTCTGTACAATCCACTTCCATCCCATATTGGGAAATTGAGAACAAAAACAAATTGCATCCATAACAAAATCACTTATGAAGAAAGGGGGAATATCCTTAAAGAAGTACTTATTTTCCTTCTATATTCTATAATGGCCTTTGCCAAATTGCCTGATAAAATTTGAGCCCAGTTCATTAATGTTGCATTTACTGCTGCATTTATTAACGAGAGCCATTCCATGGAAAACTCGGTGCTATCGGGTCTACTGAATAAACTACATATCATTGCTGCTGCAAAACAATGAGGGGGAGAAATGGATGTTTTTTAGTACATACCAGTTTTATCCCATTTGATCTTGCCTCCACTTGATTTCCATGTCTGTGTGACATATGATGATTCCTCATTTTCTTTAGAAAATTGCTCAAGGAACTGTTTTTTGTAGAACTTTTGAGGCTCTGGTAACTGGTACATTAGTCATAGGCTATCTGTTGAGAAATACCACATGACCTCTTTCCTATTATTCTTGAAGGTTCTGTCTGAGATGTCTAACTCATCAATTACCCATTTTACCATATTTGTGAATGGTATTATCTTTGGTCTCACAGCTATTCAGTGCAGGAATGAACATGTTGTTTTGAAATAGGAGGCATCAAATGACTCCTGAGCATCAGTCATGGCCTTTGTTACCAGTGGCATGGGTTGTTCTTCTTCTAACAAGTTATATATGGCCTCCCATGTTGTGGTTCCTCCATCCTTGTTGCATATGGTCTCAGAGAAAAGTGGTACCATGTCTGATTTCTCAGACGCAGACGCCTTTCCTTTCTTCGCTATTCTTTCTAACGATGTCCTCTATGGAGGATTCCTAAAATGGAGCAAAATGGAATTTATCGAATAACCAAAAGTGAGAATGACAGTGAGAATTAAATGATACAGTTAACCTCAAAAAGGTGATAAGAAAGGAGCTTTTATTCAAATTGCAAATGAAAAGATATTGTATCACGTCGAGCCGCTTTTTAACATAAATGCCATCAAACTTATTAAATAACCACTAAGGCTTATTATCATTGCCTTGATTACTCATTAAACTGCTGCATCGGAAATAAGAAGGAAACAATTTAAGGTGGCAAGTTTAAACTATGAGAACGCTGATTTTGCGATTACAATAAGATTATTGAAATATCGTAAATCTCACTATCACATTTTTGGTTGTGCACTTCCTAGAGATTTTTAATATTCTGTAGGATGCGAGATGCAAGATGAGCGGCATATTCTTTATCATTTAGAGTGTAGTTTGCCCAAATGAGTAATTATTTCATAAAGTGCTTTTCACTATGTGCCAAACTTAACTTACAATTTATAACATTTTATTTTATCGGATCTAGGTTCTATTACACTTCCCGAACTCTTGCATTTCATAAGATTGGCTTTTAAGTCAAGTAACACGATAAGTATTGACTCGCTCTATTGCAATATTTCATCTCACATGTTACGACATGCTTTGTGAGTTGCGTCCTTTGTAAAAGCCAGTACACGATTGCAATAAGCGCTTCATGTTATAGGAAATTCCTTAAGTCTTAGTTTTGAATGAAAAATTCAATGATATCTAAGTTAAATGCGGTGATTCTTTTTATCGCAATTCACGGATTTTGTTTGTTAATTAATCCTTTCAACACACTTAGTCTAGAGGTATGAGAAAAGGCGAGAATTGCTAGTCTTAAAGGGTTTTGAATTGATATCTTGATTTATTTCTAAAAGTTTAAAAGAAAGTGCCTAAGTGCTAATTTTTTCTTGGAGGGTTTTTTAATAAAGGGTCCCCATTTACTAATAAAACATTTAGCTATTAAATCAATAAATGGGGGGGTTTTTGAATAGCACAACACATTGCTAGAGAAATCATCTGATATCTATGCCCTAGATTTCTCAACACGAACATTAACAAATGAATACCTTGGCTTGTTGTCCTCACATAAAGAAATCATGGTTGAGCAGATAAAAGAATCCAAGGTTTCAAATCATATGACCTAGAAAATGTAAGTTGAGCATCCTCATGAAAGGCGAGAGTTCTTTAAATGTTTCTGTTCTAAATAAAAAGTTTCATTATATCACATTAGAAGTATCGATGTCTATGAAGAGTAAAATAGAAACACAAATTAGTCCTCATACTAAAACATGTAAAAGAAATCAAACAATTCATATGAATGAAAATAATATTTGAAAGAAGGTTTTTACTTGTAAAGCATTTCCTCATGGTTCGACGCTCTGGAAAAACGCCTGGGACTCATTCGCCACACCAAAAGTAAATTTTTTTTGTTGGACGCTGATTCATAATAAAATACTCACGGGAGATAAACATTGAAGCGGATCAAATGGCTAACAAAGGCAGCGCTATCATGAAAGGGCTTATTTTGTTAACAAAAATAGTTTTGTCCAAATGCCCTGAATTTTGTAATCAAGGAAAAGAGGTAGAGTTCAGAAATCTGCATTGTATTTGGGGACAGTTCAAAAAAGTCCCATTTGCTTCCAGATAAATAAAAAATCATATAAACGTTTCAGTTAAAAAAAAAAAAAGCATTTCCTCATGGTGGAACTCAAATTCCTATAAACACAGGTAGACTATATTAATTTTAGGAAAAACACTTAGTTCGAATCAAACCTAAAATATATAAGGAAAGAGAAATTAGTTAAACAAATTGTAATATAGAGAGGGTTTTTATAACCTTGTATAAAAATTCATGTAATAATAACTGAAGAGGAAATATAAATGTGATAGATATACATATAACATGTATACACATAAATCAATTTATGGGATTAAAAACCCTAGGCAATTACTGTGGCAATAAACTAGTGTGAATCTATGACATACAAGGGTTTACCCACTGTTCTCAACATAATACATAGTAAGTTCAACACTAAGAATCATACATAAGATGTTATGGCTACAAATATACTAGAGGGTTAGGTTTTTATAATCGAAAATTCTGAACACAATAATGGCATGTAGAGATACAAAAGTAAAGCCAAATGTTACTTAAGAATACTTGAAAAGAAATGAAACAAGGCTCATAGTTAATGCTATACATATGAGAGATAAATAGTTCTTTTAGATTTCACAAGTAATTATATGTCAAAGTTCAACCACATAAGAAACTACCATAAATATTTACAAAAATAGTACATGTAAAGAAAAATATGATAAAAATGGTTAAACCTTGGAAATAAGATGGAGAAAAAACAATTTAAAAAGTGTCAAATTGTAAACAAGATAATAGTTCTTTAATACCTTGCATCTAGCAACAAAAATTATAAGATATTCTTATATAATGAAATTAACTAATGAATGTTGTTGGAAGAACATACGCTAAGTAGGAAATGATCCAGGTGGATATTGGTAGCCACCTACCTATTCCACCTAGACCTCCAATCAGTTTCATCCATTTCCTTGTTTATCGTAGCATTTACTATTTTTAGAAAATTTTCAGGTTCTAAACTTCCCGGGAAGTTTTGACCCCCTAAACGAAGTTTTTTTAGGTCTACAATAGGTCCATAACCATAGGTAAGGGCCTACCACAAATCTTGTAATAATCATAGAGATATTTCCAACAAGGTATTGTACGCGCCAAATGGAGATAATATGACCAAGTTACGACCCCCAGAAGTTGACTGCCTAACTAACCCCAATGGGGCCCACAAAATCTTAGTGTTCCATCTCCCGGGGTTAGGGTTTTGGTTTTTTTAAGGTTTTCCCTTGTTGTTAAATAATAAATAGGTCCTTGAGCCTCATTGTAACATAGCTAAGAGGCATGTAGTCACCACATGTCTTCTCAGTGATTAGCTATCATCGCCCAAGCTATTTTTATTTCCATTATGTTTGTAAGCATATTTCAATACCTGATATTAATGAAATAAAGTGTTATTTCTATTGCATCTTTGTATTTATGGTTATATAAATAATTGTTATTGTTCCTATTTAAGTTCGGATAAGTGGTACCATAATGATCTACTCTTTCTCTATTTTCTTTGCATGTCCCCAATGAGGTCGAGATATAAGGAGTTAGGGATTGAATTGGTCGAACCTTTGCAATACCAACCTTACAAATCGTGATGACCTCCCATGGAGGAAGAGAAGAAAGATGAGGGGGCATGAGATCCTTTCAAAATCTTGCTCGAAGAAGCCCTTGAGTGATAGAGGAATGCGATGATGGACAACTTTTCCCAGATCCTTCAGCTTCTACCCAAAGGTGATGCATCTCCTTCCAACAACTACTATGGAAGCACTACAGCATTTAAGTTACACATTAAATTTCTAATCCCCATATTTGAGGGTTAGATAGATGAATACGCTATAGATAAATGGTTAAATATGCTAAAAGGATATTTTTCTATTCATGATTTTTTTGATCGAGAAAAGATCACTTTTTCACTTCTCAAAGTTGCCCCCAACATTAAAGACTGATGGGAAACCTACTGTGAGAAAAAGGAAGAAAGTACACCCTCACTATTTTTAGTCACACCCACTTGGAATTCATTTTGAGATGCAATCAAGGAGTAGTACTACCCTCTTAGGACCTATGAGAATAAATACATAAAGTGGACCATGTTGTGGTAGGGAAGGGACCAATATGTGTCGGATTTTACCAATGTTTTTCATACCCTCACACAAAGTTAGTTATTATGTATTATGAGCGACATTTGGTACTCAAATATTGCAACTTCCTACATAGATACACCTAGGATGAGTTGGAGTTCCTATACATCTCTTCGCTCGACATGATGTACCGATATGTTATCAATATTGAGCTGAAGTTTAAACAGAAGAAGTGATAATTCAGATCTACGAATTTGAAGCAAGGGAAAGGTTCCCCCAAACCACAGATCAAATGAAAAATCGAAGTCGAGGTGACCCAAGACAACTCACTAAAGCTGCAAGAAAAGAACAACACCACGAATAAAAAGAAGGTCACAGGAAAATGGTGTGAGTTCCATAAGAGCGCCACTCACAACACGAGTGAGTGTCGGGCCTAGCAGTCACTGGTGGTCGAGCTGAAGGATTCTAAATCAGACCCATGTTTTGAATCTAAGTTAGAACCCAACAAGGGGAATTAAAAAGGGAAGAATATCATTGAGGCGGAGCCCAATGCCACCTTAGCCACCACCAAGATCTAGAAGAATGAGCCTGAATATCTAGAGGAGGGGGAACACCTCTTCCACTCAGAGATGTGGGTGAAGGGTTCTCTACTATGGTTCATTGTCAACGACAGGATAAAAAAGAACCTCATTTTAGTAGAGATCAAGAAGTGACTGGGCCTACCAAGTACAACATATCTATAGTCGTACACCATCCTGTGGCTTCACTAAGGACGAGATCTTTGAGTCAGCTAGCAATATCACCTTCCCTAAAACATCAAGCCCTTCACACATGAGGTACTGTGTGATGTTTCCCCTCTTGAAGTTTGTGATGTATTATTAGGACAACAATACTTGTAGAAGAGGTAGTTGTATATGAGTCTAGGCCTCGCTCTGTGATTATTACCTTGGGAAATAAGTTGTACAGGATACCATAGGTATCCCCACCTACCATCATCTCTTTGATCAATGCAAAGCCATGCAGTAAGATCATTTCACAGACTGAGAAATTTTTTCCTTATGATTCACCCTCAGGGAAAGAAGAATATTGTGGCCACGACTTCCAGACAGGGCTCCTTTGCACAAAAGCAAAATATGGACAAGGTCGTGGAGGAAAACAGGGGCATTTTCTCCTCACCTACGAGGGTGCCTCTACAATGTCAAGTCAAGCACTCCATCGATCTAACCCCAAATGTGCCACTATCGAATGGATCAATCTATAGACACTCTATTATGGAGAATGATGAGATCAAGAGACAAATTTAGTATTTGTTGTAGAAAGGGCACATTAGGCCAAGCTCATCACCCCGTGGGAGCTTGATTGTATTGGTACAGAAGAAGGATGGGAACTGGATACTCTGTATTGACTATTGGACGCTGAACAAGATCACTGTATAGAATAGGTATCCAATCCTGCAGGTTGATGACCTTCTGGACCAACTCAGGGGGGGGGGGAATATTTCAACAAGATTGATTTGAATTTTGGTTATCATCAGATTCCTATAGAACTCTCTAATGTGTGGAAGATTGCCTTCAAATCTAAGAGGAACTTTTCAAATGGTTGGTCATGCCTTTCGAGTTGACGAATGCCCCTACAACCTTCATGAGATTTATGGAAGACATATTGTGTCACTTAACCAATGAATTTTTGGTGGTGTATTTAGATGACATCTTTATCTTCAACCAGAGTTGAGAAGAGAACCACCACCAAATTTGATAGGTCCTCCAAACCCTACGACAACTCAAGTTGTGTGCCAATTTGGAGCAATGCACTTTTGGCATGACCCAAGTTCAATATCTGGGGTACATGATTGACGAGTAGGGTGTGCATGTAGATCCAACCAAGGTAAAATTCATTCAGGATTAGCCAATCCTGCCCACTCTAACAGAGCTCTGTAGCTTTCCAGGTCTTGCCAATTTCTACCTCATGTTCGTGTTGGGGTTCTCTCATATCACTTGGAATTTAACTCAAGTCACCAAGGGCGGAGATAAAGAAAATTTATTTTGGTCTGAAACCCAACAAAATGTGTTTTCCAAGTTGAAGCATCGCCTCTACTCTACACCAGTGTCACACTACCAGACCTACACCAACCATTTGAGATTGAGATAGAGGCCTCCGACTATGCTATTGGTGCTTTTCTTACTCAGCAGGGGCATCCAATTTCTTACCACAGTGAGACACTTTCAGACACAGTCTGAAAGTATCCCACCTATGACAAATAAATGGATTCCATTGTGTAGGCCTACTGTCAATGGAAGAATTACATTCTGGGGAAGGAAACATTCATCCACATAGACCACTGACCCCTGCAGTTCATATAGACACAAGGGAAGTTGCATAGCGATCACCATAAGAAATGGTCCACACACCTACAACAATTCCATTTGAACATTAATTAGAAGAAGAGAAGCACCAATAATGTTGCATATTGCCTTAGTTGACCACCAGTCGTGGTGCTGATCACTGTGCTCGGCTCCTATGGGCATGAGACTTTGGGGTGGACGCATCTTTACAAGAGCGATCTAGAAATTGGCAACACATACTAGACACTCCTAGAAGGTAAGAAAGTTCCAAATTTTCACCTCCAAGATGCAATTTTATGCCACCTAGGAAATATCTATGTTCCTTCAAGTGAGCGTTCCAAGATGAATCGGGAAGCACACTTGTTGGGCGCAACCAAACTTGGCCTAGTTTTTTGCAAAAACCCCACATTTTCTGGAGTGAAGTGCACAGTGGAGAATGCAATTGAGTGCGAAGTGGACCATGTAGATGAAGAAATTGGAATATGATGAATGGTATAAGGGTGTCGGAGTGGGTCGAAGCCCCTCCTTTTTGTAAAAGCATGTGATAATGTAAAGGATCAATGGTTTTAGCTGCATGTTTTAGGGAGTCCATGGTATTTGGACCATGGTATTGTAACGATGTAACCCTCGATGTAATAGTATATATAGGGTTAGATAATAAGAAGAAAACCATCAAATTGATCCAAATTTGTGTTATGGTTGAAATTTTGTGATTTTTTGTTTGGGAAAGGAAGAAAAGGCTCGATAGCTGAGTGCGCAAAGGCCCGAGTCTGCAGCTGAGTGCACATATGGCCTACAACTTGGTGCACAGGTCCAGAACTATTTTTTGTACAAAGAATCATTATATTAGCAACAATTCTTGTAGACATCCCACATTTGGGTAAACCATGGTAATTTGGTGTCTTCATGTGTATATTTTCTTACTATCTGTTGTAGCGTAGCAGTTTATTATAGTTGCACTCTATTTCATTACATTGATGATTTATGGCTTTATATGGTATGTTTAAGTGATTAAATGAATGTGGTGAAGTGATTTATGAATATTAAGAATAAAATATAATATAAAATAGCATATCGCATCATCCTTTAAGGTTGTAGAAACCTGGTTTTGCATCCTCCCATAGTAACTTTGGGTGAGATTGTGATATGCTTTTAGGTCGTTTCCAAAAAGGCTAGTGATTGAGGGTTTTGTTGGTGCGCAGTATAGATCGAACCTAGGTGAGCCCAAATCAAACCAACAGATGGTTCCATTATCGAGACCTGAATTTGTTTGAGGGATATATGGATGTGGCACCTGTCGAAGAAAAAAATTCAAGACTGGATAGAACTAAAAGAGCGAGAATTTTCATATCAAGAGAACAGAAACCCTCCTTTGATGTCTGAAGCTTGGTTATAGAAGTATATTTTCACAAATAAATACGAAATTTTCTTCGCATCATTTCCTATCGATCTATATGAGTGGATATCAAGGTTGACTGAAAGAAAGACTTATTTTAAAGGTGGAGAACCTATGGTGTACACTCCTGAACTGATATAGTGACTCAAGGGCACTGACAATAGGATTTCAAGGGCTATAGATTTTTGGATTAATAACATCTTGGGAGGATTTATTAATGAATTCACAGTAGAATCGAATGTGTTCTACAACAAAACAGAACGACGATTCTACAGAGGATTGCAAGGTAAGTATTTAAAGTCTTTGGAACATTGGATTAAGATACTTCTATGTGAAAAGGTAGTTTTACATATGTGGTTAGGTTGATAGTTTACTTATGTTTGCAAGAAAAGAGAATAAATTTGAGCAAGAGATTGGAACAATGCAAAGTAGAAAGAGATATAAAATAGATACCATGAAGAGAACTCATGGACAAGACCTGAAGACCTTTGTAGAGACTGAGTATAGTCCTCTTTTGAGTGACTCTAAAAGTGAAAGAGAGGATAACCACCTTGATAACCCTCAAGTAACTCCATAGTATTCACCCTTTCAGCCTGAGAGTTTCCCAAAGCCTAAATCCAACAAGAGCCAAGGTATTTTTAACTCTCCCCCTCCACCTCCCCCTTCCTTCTATCCCCTCCTACCCCCCATCCCCCTCCCTTACTTCTCCCCCTCCCCCTTGACCTCCACCTCCAAGAAGAAATATGGATGATGATATTAAGAAGCATGTTTTCAAAGGAATTGGATCAGAGGATCCTGATAATTTTTGGTTTTTATGTGAAGCTGTATGGACCGCGAAGTAGATCAATGATGAGAACATAAAGAAAGCACAAATAATTATGACATTCCAAGATAGAGAATTTCCATGGTATATGAAGTATTCAAATAATAAGATTATAAACTTTATAGATATTAAAGCAACTCTAATAAGAGAATTTAAGAAGTCGAAGTTTGAGTCGCAGTGCATCACTGAGTTAAAAGAAATTAAACAAAAACCAACTGGGTCTATTTTGGAATTTGATCAGAGATTTAAGGAATTGTTGGATCAATTGAGCTTCAACATAACTCTGCAGCAACTTCAAGAATGGTTTATAGATGCACTATTATTTCATATCAGATTACCATTGACACAACAAAAGATAACAAGTCAAGCCGAAGCCCTACAAATTGTGATGAAGTTGGAAGCTCCGCCTATAGGAGATACTAATGTAGGTATGTAACAAATTTAGAGTTAGTTGGTCAACCTAACCTTGCAGATACAATATATCAAGAAAAGCAAAGAAGTTAGAGAAGAAGTATGGTGTAGGAAGTGTAGAACGAAGGGCCATTCTAAAGAACAACGTCCTAATTTCAGGGTTTACATGTCTAGTGGGGCACCAAATCCCTTAAATGAAGGATCTAGCCTATGGCACGATATATGTAAGACCAGAGGCGACCATCACTTAGAAGACTGTTACCTATTAAAAAAATATGTGTAGGCTCCAAGGAACCTATATTGCAAATTGTGTAAATTAGTAGGACATGATGAGAATAATTGTTGAGCTTATAAACTAATCATGGAGCATGGTGCTAACACTTATAGAATGAAAGAATAAGAACATGGAAATGAAGGTGGTGAACAATGTGGTGGTCGAGGAGGCTATCAAGGAAGAGGTCGAGGTGTTGGAGCTGGTCGCAAACATGGACAAATCATTTGTTATAACTATGACAAGGTAGGTAATTTTGTGAGAGATTGTTAGAACCCTACAACGACATGTAAGTAATGTAAATCCTTTGACCATGTAATTGAAGAGTGCCCTATGCTTATGGAAAATATGAAAGAAAAAAGGAATAAGAAGCTGACACAAAATATTCAAATGATGATTGTTGAAAGGAGGACTGATGAACCTTAAATAAGTATTGTCACTAGAAGTGGAACTGTGACCAGAAGTGATAAATAAGATGGGAAGAAAGAATATGAAAGTACATGGGTTATAAAAATTGTTGAGAAAGCTCCTGTTTTTTATATTCATAAGGAAAAATAAGTATTTAAAGAAAGATGAAGCTTTATGGATGTTGGAGCTTTGACCTCCAATGCACAGCCAAAGTAGAGAACTAACTGCAACATGCCATTAGCTTTGGCACAGAATCAAGCTTCAACACAGAACCGAGCTTTGACACAGGGTTGAGCTCTAACATAAGATCAAGATTAAGAAAATCAAGTAGGTATTTTAAAGTCTTTTATGTAGAATTGTATGAAATTATTAAGAGATCAAAAGGCTGTAGAAGGGCTTCAGGAGTTGATAGATTCTTGTTCATCCAAGAAGCATTGCGAAGTGAGATGTGTGCAGTCAATAATTTGCATCGAAAAAAGAGAACAAGAAGAGAGATGAGGCTTAGTGTGTAAGTAGGAGTATATGAGATGGATCAAGTTATCCTCGATATGGGATCTTACGCTAATGTCTTGACGAAGCAGACATGGGATTTAATGGGTAAGTCGAAGCTACAGTGGTCACCTATTCAGTTAAGGATGGAAAATCAACAAAATATCTTACCCTTAGGAAGACTACCAGGTGTAACAGTGGACACTGAAGGAGTTCGCGCTATTTCTAATTTTGAAGTAATAGATATATTTGATGATAGTAATCCCTATCTTGCATTGCTTGTAATTGATTGGGCATTTGACAATATGGTTATAATTAATCTGAAGAAGAGACATATGATATTTAAAGGGAATAAGATGAGAGTAATTGTTCCCTTGGAACCATTAGAAGGGGTAAGATATATAGAACCAGTTAGAGAAGAATATTGCGTAGCTGATATAGATAATATCTATCAAATGACATCAAAGGAACGAGATTGGGTTAACCCTACTATAGAAGGAAAGTTGACTTGGGAGAATGATATTTATTGTACCTCAGACAGAGAAGAAGAGTCGGAAAACTCATAGAATAGGCTGCATGAAGTATACACAAGGCTTGGGTAATGTAAATACTTTTCTTGATGATTAGGAAGAAAAATTTTAACAGAGAGGACTCAACCATGGCAGGATGAGGCTCTCCAACTATCGTAGGCAATAGATGAGAAGTTTCAAGAGCTTCGACAGAGGGAGACAACGATGGTGTAGAACATGTGACGAAAGCACTACTCAAAGAGGTGTGCAATGAAGAAAATCAATTCACAGGGACTCTACAATAGTTCAACAATACTTACAATAGTATTGGAGAAAAAATCAAAGGCAAATCAACTGAGTGACTCAGGACAAGTCACATGTGAGTGTTGGGGGCCTGTTGGCGGTGGGCACCAGTATTGTAGCAATAATGTTGCAACTCTTGGGGCTTCCTACTTTACTTTTATCAACCCTGTAGTTCGTAACAAACTTGGAAGCGACGGTGCTGTATGCACAAGTACTAGTTCTTACTACATGTTGTCACTTGGTTAGTTGGCACAAGATCACTAGGAGATCAAGCCAACTTCTATGTTTCCAGAAGAAGCTTTATGTGTGATGAAAGAAAGGAAAGCTAATTGGAAAGAGGCTACTCTATTTGCAGAAAGGAAAAGAAGATTGAAATGTAAAGTAACCCTAACAAACCCTAATTAACCAAGTAACACTAATTTTGTAGAAAGAGAGATGAAAAACCATAAAATGAATGCCATTACCTACTTAGGAAGTAAACAACATCTATTCAAGCTATTTCTCGGAGGAAATGAGAAAAAAAACATCTTTTTGGGTTTTTATGTGTTTTATGTGAAATTGTCATGCATATAATTTATTTTTTTTGTGGATGTGGCAGCGATTAGGTAGCTATGGAGGGTGACTTTTGAGTTTGTAGAGGTGTAGGAAGGTGTGGATAGGTCCTAGGAGGCCTTTGGTAACCTTCTGGAGGCTTTCCCTACAATCAGACTTCAAAAAGTCACCTACAGGAATTTCTACAGGAGGCTACAGGGGATCTACAGGAGGATCTACAGGAGGATGCTGAGAGCTATTTTAGAGGTTTTGAAGGTGGGAAAATGGTGGGAAAGGGTAGCTGAAGACTAGAGAGATGTGTTAAGGTGTCGAAGGTTCCATGAAGGATTAGGAAAGAGAAGGATGGTTGGATTTGTTCAAGGGATGAGATGAAAGTTTATGAGAAAAACGCAGCAAATTAGCGCAGATTTATGAGGGGTTGTGAATGACCTGTGGAGCATGTAGCAAAAGAGACGGTGATGGCTGATTTGTTGACTTAGTATGAGTAGAGATGTACTGAAAAAGAGCTACAAATCAAACACTAAACCTGAGCAAGAAAAGAAACTAGCTGCATAAAAAAACAGAACTGTATCTCATGTTAACCTAAATTCTGATCTAGGAAAATAGAATGCTGAACAATGTTATATGAAAAGGAAAACATGAATGGAGATTTATTGTAGAAATAGAAATGAGTGTGGCAAAATGGATCTGAAGAAAATCATTAACCTCTAAATCAAACTATAACACTAGAAATTGCATGGAGAAGGAAAAACTTTGTTTTTGGTGGCAGCACGAGGGTCTCGACCTCAGCTCATGGTACCAAAGGGAGGAAAGGAGGTCAAGGCTCTGTTGATGGCAATTTTGTATCTTTCTCTTACCACTATTTAAACCACTTTAGCAAATTGAAATGGAAACAACTATGTAAATCACCAAAAAGCAACCTATTCTACTAAGGAAGAATTCTATCTAACAACAACTAATTCATGAATTGCAACAAGACATATAAATACAAAACAAGAGGTGTTGAGCAACTTGGGTTGGGATCTAACCCAAGAGCTTCAGCCCTCTAGAAGAACTCAGTGCAGGCTCAGAAAATATTTTATCTTCATTATCAAAATAATAGTTACATTACATAAAATTGTCCACAAAAGTAAGTTTGAAATGAGCTGAGAAAAAGCTGCAACAAAAGTGCGAAAATTTGACTAACATCCAACAAACTAATGAGACCCTAAGCCTCTCTATTTATACAACTGGAGCCCCCAACAACTCTTCTAAAATCAAGGAGGCTTGGCTCCCAGGACTTGAGATAGAGAGCAGTTAACATTCACTTGCTCAGCTGCCTCTTTGATGCATTGATGTGGTTGCTTGTGCTCCGAGCTTTCTGAAGGAGGATTAGAAGTAGGGAGTCATGAATGAGGGGGGCACACTCCTATAAATCCTATGCCTTGTCTTCCTTGAATATTGGCTACCAAATTCTCATTAAACCTTTGACTTTATCTCAAAATTGAGTAAAAATCTGTATAAAGCACACATTAGACTTCATGGCATAATAACTAACCCAACTCACTCTATTAGCATAAATATAATAAAAAACATGCAATAACTAATGAGAATAGTGGATTAAGATAAGTTAGGAGGCAAAATGAGCCCATGTAATTACCCATTTATGGGGCTCATCATCACCCCCCTACTGAATGCGTTTCTCATCCTCTGAGCAACTAGTCTATCTCCTCATCTTTGATGGCCCTGATGGTTTCCTTGACATCCCATGCTTCTGATGTGAGATCCTCTTCTTTATCATGGAATCCTGCTTTTCTGTCCACCTCTTCCCACTGCTATTGTTCTTCTTCCTCTTTTACACTTAGTAGGCCTAGCAGCAGTGGAGGACTCAATTTGAGGCCAATCCAATTGGCCTTCAAACTTTGCATAGAGTGCTTGTATAGTGGCACTCTCCTTAATTCTTCTTTCATCCTTGTTGGGGAGTGATACTTCCTGATTTGCAGACTGTGTGGGAGAGTGTTCCACCTCCTCATACAAGCATGAGTACAGTCTTCCCCATGTAATCTTTCCATCTCTTCAAAATGTGCAATGGTCTGGACTTGCTCATTGATATACTTAGGGGCACTTTGAGGATTATTTACAAGCAGCTGGTGGACACTGGTGAGAGACATGGGGTCTGCTGGCTTAGCTCGGATCATTAAGGGTTCATTTTTCTCTTTTTCCATCAACTTTTTGATTTCTGTTGCCCTTTTCTCCTCATGATTCATCCATAATTCCATGGTCATCAACTACAAGTCCCCTAGCCTAGCATTTGGGTCCCATAGGTTCATATCAGTGAGGGCCAAGTTATGCAAATAAAACTTTGTTATCTTTGCCTTCTTTTCTACTGAACTTTGGTCACATAGGTTTGTAAACTATTTATAATCCTCAAAAGGCATGGTGCCTCTCTATGCCAAGGTCTTGATCTGAAACTGTATCCACTGGTCTTTGAGGTATACTCCATATGATTTTTCTGGTTGCCTGCACTATAGTGCCTCCATAAACTAGCTGGCTATGCATGCCAATTGTGTGTCCTTTTCTTGCAGTTGTTTTCTTAACATTTGATTTTCTGCTTCCAAGTGAGATATTCTGATCGCTTTTGTATGTCTTACAATGCTCAACTCCTGGCCCATTTATCTAAGCTTTCTCTCCATGTGGCCAATGTCTTCCACCCCTTTGGACTTGGCAATTTGCATCCATCTATGGCTCCTTACTCTTTCTTTATCCAGCTCAAAGAAAAGTGGGACTGCAAACTTCTGTGGGATGATTTTTCCCCCCTCAAGGAGATTGTAATAAGAACCCAAACTAGGCCAGGGGTTAGGTTCTTGAATCTCTGTTGTTTCATCCTTCCCCTTGGTCTGCTCTTTTTCCCTTTTCTCAAGTTTCTTAGTCTCCTGTAGCTTTGTTAGGGTCTCCTGTAGAGCAGTCTGTGCCTCATGTAGGACTATTTTTGAGTCCCATAATTTTATTTTTTCCTTCCAAGTGGAAGATATAGGACTTCCCCTTTCATAAGTAATGGGGGTTTGGGATGGAGATTCTTCCCTTTTGACAGTAGGGGAATCTTCAATTATGATAGGCTCTTTTGAGGATGGTTGTGGCTTCCCTATTTTTATTCTTGTGCTTTTTTGAGCCTTGAAATACATTGATGGTTGGCTTTTCCTCTTTTGTTTGGGTTTAATTGGGGTGTTGAGGGCAGCAAGAACAGCTGCTGCTTCCCTTTCTAGTGTCTTAGAAGACACTTCCATTTTCTTTGCCCCTTTTTCCTCTTCTTTTGTCTTTTCTACCTCTGCTAGCTTTGTTTCCTTTAGCTCTGTTTTGGTTTCCTTCTCATCTTGTTTAGTTTTTGCCTTCTCTGCTTTAGTCTTTTTCTTTTCTGTCTTAGGTTCCTTCTTCTCTGCTTTGGTCTTTTTCTCCTCTGTTTTAGTCTCTTCCTTCCCTGTTTTAGGTTCTTCCTTCTTTTTTTTAGGTTCTTCCTTCTCTGTTTTGGTTTCCTCCTTATCTTCCCCTTTTTTTTCTTCCCCCTCACTTTTAGAAGGACTGAGGTCATATGTGAGGGATTTTATATCATCTTCTCCTGTCATATTTCTGAAGATCTCCCAAGCTATGGGGATTGTGAAGGTGTGGAGGGATTCTTCCACCAACAGTTTAATTAGTCTGTGGTGAGCCAATTGATCTGGACCTCTTGCATTCAATTTAATGTTGGAGTCTATAAGGGACTATAGGAGAATATAGGGAATGCTGAGTTTTTGGGGTGTGGGAATATCCATGCCATATCTCAACTCATGCAGGAGTCCAAAATGTAACCATAAACTATGTTATACCTCCCTTCACAGGAAATGTACTTGATAATTTGGTAATTGACCTCATCCCAAGGGTAAGGTATGCTTGTTCTTCTGATGCCATTTTTGTCCTCTACAGGATGCTCATCTAGTTGGAAGAAGGTTTTCTTGGCAACTTGACCCAATGGCTTTTCATCTTTGCTCCAGGGTAGTCCAAGTGGAAGATTGGTAACCCTACTGATAAATTTTGGGGTGATTTCCATGGTGAGACCTCTAAGAGTAACAGTGTCATGGTTATTTGAGTGGGGCACCAAGGAAAGGAAAAACTCCTGAGTCACTTCTTCATCATACCCTCTAAATTTTTCGAAAAATGGCATCCAATTGGGTTTGGTAAAAATGGCTATTTCCTCGGGATGTTCATGGAGCCTGACTAGATTTATGGGTTCCTTCCTCATGAATCCCCCTGTCATTATGTTTATAATCTTTCGGAACACCCCAAGTGGAGAAGGAGACAACAACTTTTGCAAAAACAGGAAACAGAGAAAAAACTGTGTTTTCTTTAAGAAACAGGCATAGTTTTTTTAATGAAATTCCTCTTATTTTTCAGGCTTAATCCTTCCTTAGAATTGCATCAATCTTTGCACATATGAATATCCAAGGTGGGTTGGTACATAGCCTACCTCTTCAAGTTCGAATTTGAGCGAAAACCTCGTGTTCTCTTTTGTAAAACTGCTTATTGCCCCTCTAGTAGAAATGGCTATAGGTTCTCTTGTAGAACTTGTTACCACTCTTCTAGAATCTGATAATGCTTTTGTAGAACACCGATAAGAGGAGGAGGGCTAAAAATGACAAAGAACGATGGTCTTGAGGCTATGGAAGTGGTATGGAGCTTGCTGCAGCCACGAGGATGATGATAAAATGAAAATAAAGGTGGTGAGTAAGTTTGAGGAGTACTTATGTTTACTCGAGATATTTCCGGTGATGATGTGAGGTGGAAAAAAGGGTACGTTGCCATTATTCGGACCGTTGGTCCCCACTACTGTGTCATCATGACTCCTCATGACTTCTGCTCGCAATCACTTCCCATCATTTGCATTGGAGTTTATACACCCGCCACTACCTGTCTTTTTGGATTTTCTGTGAGTTGACTAGGCACACGTGTGTGGGATCTCCGGATGAGTGCAGTCGAACTGGATGAGGGTGGCCAGTTTACTGGCCACTTTTTTGTTTTAACCCTAACCATCTCATTCGTTCATGCAATTTTTGAATTATAAAGATGCAATAGAGGAGAGGGTTAGACACTTACCTGCAGGTCGAATGTTCGTGCTGCGGTGCTGCGTGGTTCTGTTGCTGCTGCATGCTCGGATTTCAATGCTGCATGTCTGTATCCCTTATGCTATATGCTCTTTGCTTCTTGATATATGGCTTGTTTGTTTTGTACCGGTGCCCTTTAGCTGAATCTTGCTTTAGACATCCTCTGTATTCCTGTGGCTGTACCTATTTTGCTGTTGGAGCTTGATTTTAAGGGGATCAGCTGCTACAGGAAATCCTACAGGAGTTCTTGTAGTTGCTTCTCCCTCTAAAATTTTTAGCTGATTCTTGTGCTGGGAGCTGTGAGGATGCTACTAAAGATCCTGATGGTAACAGGGAGGGATTTGGGAAGCTGTAGGTGAGTTATGGAGGTGTTGTTCTCTTTATTTCCTTATTTTCTTTTTGTTAAAACTGGTTTCTATGTTTTTTCTACAGGAAGGAAAGAAATCAATGGAAATGAGTTGGTGCAAGTGTGGGATGGATGGTTAGGATGGTGGATAGCTATAGGATGGCCTACATGCTCTCTATGAAAATCCCCAGCTCCTCAAACTATTTTTAAAAGCTATTTCGGACTCTCTGTGATTTCTACAGGAGCCTCCTGTAGAATACACAGGGCCTCCTGTAGGATACACAGTCTTCAGAAAAAAAAGCACAGAGAGGTGGAAAAAAAAGTTAGAAATGATGGAGAAGAGGATAGAGGATGAGTAATAGGCTTTGTGCATTTCCTCTTCCTTCCTGTGGTCCACCTGTAACCTGCAATGCATTTTAAAAGTCAATTTTCTCTTCCTTTTTTCTCTGTTTTTTTTTTTTGAAAAGACAACTAGGGTGCCTCCAGGAGGTTTTCACCCTATTTTCCTACCCTGGACACCTCCAAGGGAGGTTTTCACTTGAGTCCTTATTTTTTCTTTTTTCTCAGTGAGTGGGTGGAGTGGAGGTTGAGATCTGCTCCACTACTAGCACTGACTTATTCAGATCTTCAGTGAACTCTCGCCTGGAGAGGGGCTTCTTGTAAATTTTCAACCTATGTCCATTAACAAGCATGGGCATGGCTTCCTTATCAATGGTTCTGATCAGAACTGAACCATTGTCATTGCATTTTTCTACAGTGTAGGGTCCCAGCCATCTCGTCCTCAGCTTGCCTTTGAAATCTTTATACCTTGAGTCATAGAGAAACGCCCAATATCCTTCTTGGAATTGTTTCTCCTTGATATTTTTGTTGTACCATATCTTCCTTTGAAGCAGGACTACCTCTATGTGGAGAAGGGCCTGCAATCTTTGTTCATCCAATCCATTGAGCTAGAGTAACCTTTCCCTTTGTGCATGCCTGAGGTCTAGGTCCAGCTAAGTTGCCATCCGTAGTGTATTGTATTCAAATTCTATTGACAACAAAACCTTCTTCCCATAGACCAGTTCATAGGGTGTGAACCCAGTGTTGGTCTTCCATGTGGTGTTGTAGGTCCAGGTGGCCTAAACCAATCTATCTACCCAATCTTTTCTACTGCTGCTCACTACCTTGGTCAGAATTCCTTCCAAAGCTCTATTAGTGACTTCCACCTACCCATTGGCTTGTGGATGGTAAGGGGTGGAAGTCCTGTGCTTGATTTTATGATGTGTGAGCAGGTCTTCAATCAAACTGGAAGTGAACTGGCTGCCTTGTTCTGTAACCAGTTCTCTTGGATACCCAAACTTAGAGAATATGTTCTCTCTTAAAAACTTAGCTACTTTTTCTTTTGTTGTTGCCTTGATTACCTTTGTCTCTGCCCATTTTGTTAGATAATCGGTGCACACAATGATTTATGTTTATGTTTTGAAGGAGGGTTGATAGGACCCACAAAGTCCATGCCCCACTTCTCAAATGGCTCAAAAGTCACTTGAGGTTGCATGGGAATCTCATCCTTTGGAGTAGGTTTCCCCATCCTTTGGCATCGATCACATTGGCTGATATATCTCTTCACATCTTGATGAAGAGTGGGCCAATAGTAACCTGCTTGCATAATTTTGAAGGCAATCCTCTTTGCTGCAAAATGGCATCCACAAGGCCCGTCATGACAAGTCCGGAGAA
This sequence comes from Pinus taeda, assembly GCA_000404065.3. Lineage (NCBI taxonomy): Eukaryota > Viridiplantae > Streptophyta > Pinopsida > Pinales > Pinaceae > Pinus > Pinus taeda. Next base: position 65,018 of record APFE030114298.1, on the reverse strand, counting down.
TGTCAAAAACTTCCTCCTCCTTGACACATCTTCTCAAGATCTGATTTGGGCCAAGTTTGAAGAGATTTCCCCCAATCCAGGTGAAAGAGGCACTTTTCCTCACGATCTTGCTCTTCTCTTTTGAGGACAGATATGGTGGGAACTATGCTGAAACCAAGTAATTTGCTATATCAGCAAACCATGGATAGAGTACTGTGATAGAAAATATGTGTTCATCTGGCATTTTATCATCCACCATTCCTTCCTCACCTACAGGCAAATTTACTCTAGACAAAAAGTCAGCAACAACATTTTCCTTACTAGGCTTATCAATAATGGTTAAATCAAATTGCTACAATAAAAGCAACCATCTAATAATGCGAGCATTTACATCTAGTTTGTTCATTAAATGCTTAATTGCAGCATGCTCAGTGTGTATAAAGGTTTGATAGCCTGTGATGTAATGTCTGAATTTATTTAAGGAATGTACTACAGTGAGGAGTTCCTTCTCGATTACTGTGTAGTTTAACTCTGCCTTTGACAAATTTTTTCTTATAAAGTATATCGCATAAGGTAACTTTTCATTGACTTTTCCTAAGGTTACTCCTATTGATTTGTTCGAGGCATCTGTGTGAATGTGGAAAGGTAGGGCCCAGTTTGGGCCTCTCAAAATTGGGGTAGTCACAAGTTTACTTTTCAAGGTATCTAGGGCTTCTTGATAGTTGTCAGACCATATGAATTCAACATCTTTTCCCAAAAGACCAAACGGTGGAGAGTCTAACTTACTAAAATCTTTAATTAATCTTTTGTAATGTCCTACTAAGCCTAGGAAACTTTGGACATCTCTTAACTTCTGAGGAGGTGGGACCCTTTGGATGATGGCAATTTTGTTGGGGTCCACCTGCAATCCTCGTTGAGATATTGCATGACCTATCATGGTCCCTTCAGCCATTAAGAATTCAAATTTTCTGGACTGAGGGATAGGTTCATTTCAATACACTTGTCCAAAACTTTTCCTAAGTTAGATAAAGCTTCCTAGAAGTTAGAACCATAAGGAGTAAAATAATTCATATATATTTCCACTGCATCATGAACTAGTTCATAAAATATACTGAATACTGCTCTCTAGAAAGTGGCGAGAGCATTGCACAAACCAAAAGGAAGGACCCAATATGAAAAGGCACCCCAAGGACAAGTGAAATTGGTATTATCTTTATCTTCCGGGCTAATTTGGATCTAATTGTATCTGCTAAACCCATCTAGGAAGGAGAAAAACTTTTTCCCTGCCAGACCATCCAACACTTGATTTATGAAAGGCAAAGGAAAATGGTACTTGTTAGTGGTTTTGTTCATTTCTCGATAATCGACGCAGATTCTCCACTTGCCATTTTTCTTTGGCACTAGCACCAAAGGAGAGGCCCATTCACTGTTAGAGATGGGGTAGATGAATCCTGGATCCAGTAACTTTTGCAATTCTTCCTTGACAATGTCTTTAAGGGCTGGACTCATCCTCCTTTGAGGCTGCCTGACTGGTTTGCAATCTTCCATAATGTAAATGTGATGAGTACAAACTGAAGGGTGCACTCCCTTCATCTCATTATAGCTCCAGGCAAAGGCATCTAAATGTTTTCTCAATAAGCTACACAGTTCCTTCTCCTCGGAGGTGGATAGGGATGAGTTGATTTTCAAGGTTCTTTCTGGGCCGAACTCTATATTTTTAACATGGAGAGAGGTTGGGTCGGCCACACAGAGATCATCTAGGGGGTTGTCTTGTGTTTCTTTCACTAGATCTTCTAATAGCAACATACTGTGGGGTGGATTCTGAATCAAATTTCCAATGATATCATCCTCATTTTGCAGTTCCCCTGCCCCCCCCATGACAGTTTCTACTGCACACAGTGGTGCATAATAAACTTCATCCTCATCCTCCTTCTCCAACTAGAGAGGTAGATCATGTTCTAGCAAGGGTTAGGCAGGAGGGTATAGGATTAGCTACTTGGACATATGCCCATTCTTGATTTTCATGTTCCCAGCTCGACAGCTGATGTAGGCATCTGCAGTATCCAACCAGGGTCTTCCCAGAATGAGAGGATTCCTAGTGAGATTTGCTTTCGATTGGAGAACCAAGAAATTAGCAGGGTACTCCCAAAAATCAATGGAGACCATCACATCCTCCACAATCCCTTCAGGGGTCACGGTGGAGCAGTCTGCTAGCTGCAGTACTGTCATGGTCTTTCTCAAGGAGCCCTAGAGTTTGAACTTGAGCATGGTGTCCTTGGTCATCACATTAATGGTAGCTCCCAGATCAATTAAGGTATGTGGGATCATGGTGCCATTGATGTGGACATCAACTAATAAGCTTCCAGGGTCTAGATATTTTCGGACAGATTACTTGCCCCAACATCAGGTCAGATAGTTTTCTTATGACATTGATGTTTGGGGCATCTCTCTTGCGCCTGCCTAGATGCCTGAAGCACTTCTCTTTGATCATCTTATTGTATATGGGCACATCCTTTATGGCTTGGAGAAGTGGTATCTTTACACATAATTGTTTCAATTCTCCCAGAAGTCCAGTTTCTTCTGGGGTGGGCTTTGTTGTCCCGGATAGCTTCTCAAGAAAGGGTGGATTTGCTTTTGGTTTACTTTCCTCTTTATATTCCTCAACCTCCTGAGGGGGAGGCTAGCTATATGGGAGAACCTTCCCAGATTGTAGGTTAATCTCCTGAATATCCATAGCATAGGTTAGGCATGATGGTTCCCCACTGTATACTTGCTGAGCTTGTCTGTTGTTCAGGTTCAAGTTCAGTTGAGCAGGCATTTGGGGTTGCCTTGGTGGAGCAGGAGGTAATGGTTGCGGTTGAGAAGGTGGTGGACGCAAAAGAGTAGGAGGAGAGTTGTACTGGGGCCTCCACCCCTGATGAGATGCATTTCACTGAGGTTGTGGCTGAGTATAGGAGTGGAATGAATGAGCAGCTGGCTGGGCATGATATTGAGATGGATAGGACCAAGAGGAGGTGTGGACCAGGAAGGATGATCAGGGGGACCCCAAGAAGGTATGGAAGTGGCTTGATTGGGGTTGTAGCATGCCTAAGATGTCCCTTGCATTCCCTATTAGTATGGTCTAGGTCCATGCTGTCTCCTTTGGTTCATGAAATAGAGTGGTTCAGTGGCTCCTTCGGCTCCTTGGTATATAGCTTTAAGTATGAGCAAGGAAGGGCACTTATCTGTAGAATTATCTTCTTCATAGACTGAACAAACCTCTATAGAGTTCAATGGAAATTTGTTCCTAGGATGCCTTCTGGTGCACCTAGGACAAAAAATGGCCAAAGCCCTTTCTGCTTCCTCTTGTTTCCTTTTGATATGTAAGGTATCCATTTGCATGGAAAGAGTCTACACCGTCTCACTCTTGAATTCTTCCAGCATGTTTCCAAGTTCACCTTTAAGGGATGAATTGGATGAGGAGGTACTGGCTGTGGGTTGATTCCCCCTACCTCTCTTTCTGGCTGCCCTAGAATGGTTTCTAAAAATAGTCTTTATGTCTTCATAAGGTTGTTGGTTGATGTCTCCCCCAGCTAGTAAATGGAGGGTGTCTAGAAAGTTGTCCGGAATTCCTCTGAGCAGGACAAACTTCAAAGGTTCAGGGTCAAGTGTGCACCTGGCCCTTTTATAACTAAGCTGGAACCTTTCTTCATAATCTTCCAAGGATTCATCACTTCCCATGGTCATTCGAAAGATTTCTTCCTTGGTATATTTTGACCTACAATAGTCTCGATATTTGTTATTAAAGGCTTGCTGCATCTGAGCCCAAGTTGTGATGCTATGCCAGGTAACCCCATGAACCACCACAATGCTGCATCCTTGAGGGTAGAAGGAAACTGTTTCAACTTCTGCTCATCTTCTACATAGTCATAGTTTCGACAGATAACAATAAAATCAAACAAGAAGGTGTTAGGATCTTCTGTAGTCAATCCATGGAAGTGAGGTAGGGCTGAAGGGCTTATGTTCTTCATTTTAGTGTCCCCATTGGTCTCTCGGATGGGGAAGGTACCCTCTACTCTTTCTCCATTCCCCCTAGCATTTCTGTTTTCAGCCATTGTCTGAGGAGGGATGTTTTCTTCCTCTTCTTCTCCTATAGGTTCTTCAAATATCTCTTCTTGTTCACCTAAAGGTTCCTCTAGATCACTGCCACCAAAGAAGAGAGAAGGGTGGCTTTGTGATGTGGTGGGGGTGTTGGGTAAGAATTTTCATGAATTATCTCTATTCCTACGAGGCATGAAAGGAAATTTATTTTGGTGATTTTTGTTTTTCTGCTTGTACCTATAAAACTGAAATTGATTGAACAAACAAATTGCAACTACTGAAATGAACTTGCTGAAAGGAAATTGCAGAATTGAAATGAAGGAAAGGAAATGACTAATCTGGAATGAAAATTGCATAATTGAAAGGACTAATCTACTTTTGCTTAAATGGAAATTGTAGAATTGAAAGGGCTAATCTACTTTTGCTGAAATGGAAATTGTAGAATTGAAATGAAAGCAAAGAAATGCAGAAATTGAAAGAAATAACTACTTTACTTTTGTTGAAATGAACTACTTAGCAGAATGTTTGCAGTAGAAAATAGAAGAAAAGCAGCAGTCACAAAATATACTGACGCTTCTCCGACAATGGCGCCAAAAAGTGGTGGGCAGCAGTATTGCAACAATAATGTTGCAACTCGTGGGGCTTCCTACTTTACTTCTATCAACCCGGTAGTTCGTAACAAACTTGGAAGCGATGGTGCTATATGCACAAGTACTAGTTCTTACTGCGGGTTGTCACTTGGTCAGTTGGTGCAAGATCACTAGGAACTCAAGCCAACTTCTATGATCTCCACAAGAAGCTTTATGTGTGATGAAAGAAAGGAAAGCTAACTCGACAGAGGCTACTCTATTTGCAGAAAGGAAAAGAAGACTGAAATGTAAAGTAAACCTAACAAACCCTAATTAACCAACTAACCCTAATTTTGCAGAAAGAGAGATTGAAAACCATAAAATGAATTCCATTACCTACTTAGGAAGTAAACAACATCCATTCAAGCTATTTCTAGGAGGAAATGAGAAAAAACATCTTTTTGGGTTTTTATGTATTTTATGTGAAATTGTCATGCATATAATTTATTTGTTTGTGGATGTGGCAACAATTAGGTGGCTATTGAGGGTTAATTTGGAGTTTGCAGAGGTGTAGGAAGGTGTGGATGGGTCCTAGGAGGCCTCTAGTAACCTTCTGGAGGCTTTCCCTACAATCGAACTTCAAAAAGTCACCTACAGGAATTTCTACAGGAGGCTGCAGGGGATCTACAAGAGGATACCAAGAGCTATTTTAGAGGTTTTGAAGGTGGGAAAATTTTGGGAAAGGGTGGCTGAAGACTAGAGGATGTGTTAAGGTGTCCAAGGTTCATCAAGAAGGATCGGGAAAGAGAATGATGGTTTGATTTTTTCAAGGGACGAGATGAAAGTTTATGAGAAAAACACAACAAATTAGGGCAGATTTATGAGGGGTTGTGAATGTCTTGTGGAGCATGTAACCAAAGAGATGGTGATGGCTGATTTGTTGACTTATTATGAGTAGAGATGTACTGCAAAATAGCTGCAAATCAAACATTGCAACTGAGAAAGAAAAGAAACTAGCTGCACAAAAAAGCAGAATTGTATCTCATGTTAACCAAAATTCTGATTTAGGAAAATAGAATGCTGAATGATGCTATATGGAAAGGAAAGTATGAATGGAGATCTATTTTAGAAATAGAAATGAGTTGTGGCAAAATGGATCTAAAGCAAATCATTAACCTCTAAATCAAACTATAACACTAGAAATTGCATGGAGAAGGCAAAACTGTGTTTTTGGTGGTAGCATGTGGGTCTCGACCTCAGCTCATGGTCCCAAAGGGAGGAAAGGAGGTCAAGGCTCTATTGATGGCTATTTTGTATCTTTCTCTTACCACTATTTAACCTACTTCAACAAATTGAAATGGAAACAGCTATGTAAATCACAAAAAAGCAACCTATTCTACTAAGGAAGAAATATCTAACAACAGCTAATTCTTGAACTACAACAAGACATATAAATACAAAAAAAGAGGTACTGGATAGCTTGGGTTGGGCCCTAACCCAAGAGCTTAATCCCTCTAGAGGAACTCAGTGTAGGCTCAGAAAAGATTTCATCTTCATTATCAAAATAATAGTCACATTACATAAAATTGTCCACAAAAGTAAGCTCAAAATGAGTTGAGCAAAAGTTGCAAAAAAGGTGCCAAAATTTCACTAACATCCAACAACCTAATGAGGCCCTAAGCCTCTCTATTTATACAACTAAAGCTACCATCAAATCTCCTAAAATCAAGGAGGCTTGGCTCCCAGGACTTGAGATAGACAACAGTTAACATTCACTTGCTCGACTGCCTCTTTGATGCATTGATGTGGTTGCTTGTGCTCTGAGCTTTCTGAAGGAGGATTCGTAGTAGGGAGTCATCAATGAGGGGGACACCCTCCTATAAATCCTTTCCCTTGTCTTCCTCAAATATTGGCTGCCAAATTCTCATTAAACCTTTGACTTTGTCTCAAAATTGACCAAAAAATCTACATAAAGCACACATTAGACTTCATGGCATAATGACTAACCCAACTCACTCTATTAGCATAAATATAATAAAAAAAATGCAATAAACAAATGAGAATGGTGGATTAAGCTAAGTTAGGAGGCCAAATGAGCTCACATAATTACCCATTTATGGGGCTAATCAGTTGGGTCCAACCCAACTTGGCCTAGTTTTTGGCAAAGAATCTGCATTTTGTGGAGCAGAGTATGCAATGGAGCTCGTAGCGGAGTGTGAAGTGGACCATGCAGCGAATTACTTGCAATACACCACACAGTATAAGGGTGTCAGAGTGGGTTGAAGCCCCTCCTTTTTGTAAAATCATGTGATAATGTAAAGGATCAATGGTTTTAGCTGCTTGTTTTAGGTAATCCATGGTATGTGGAGCATGGTATTGTAATGATGTAACCATAGATGTAATAGTATATATAGGGTCAAATAATAAGAAGAAAATCATAATCAAATTGATCCAAATTTGTGTTATGGTTGAATTTTTTTGAATTGTAGTTTGGGAAATGATGGCAAAGCTCTGTAGTTGAGTGCACAAAGGCCTAAGTCTGCAACTGAGTGCACAAAGGCCTAAGTTTGTAGCTGAGTGCACAGATGACCTGCAGCTTAGTGCATGGGTCAAGAACTATTTTTTGTACAAACAATCATTATATTAGAAACAATTCTTGTGTGCGTAGCACCACATTAGGTTGAACCACTGTAATTTGGTATCATCATGTGTATATTTTCTTATTACCTGTTATAGCATAGCAGTTTATTACAATTTTACTTTATTTAATCATATTGATAATTTATGGCTTATATGACATGTTTAAGTGCTTAAATGATTGCAATGAAGTGATTTATGAATGTTAGTAATATAAAACACCACATCGCATCATCCTTCATGGCTATAGAAACCTAGTTCTACATCGTCCCACGGGCACTTTGGGTGAGACTGCGATCTTCTTATAGGTCATTGGTGAAAGGGCTAGTGATTGAGGATTTTTTTGGTGTGCAATATAGATCAAACCTACATCAGCCCAAATCATAACCAAAAAAACTTCAGTCAGGTCATTGGATATTTCGGAGTAGAGAAAATAGTGGCAATAATGTAGAAGTATTTTTATTGGCTAAACCTTCATCAGGATGTTGGGAAGTAGATTCAATCTTGTATTGCCTATGCCATTTCCAAAACAACCATTAAGAAGCGAGGCCTATATACTTCTCTACCTACTCCTAGTTGACCATGGGAATCCATATCCATTGATTACATGTCAGGCCTTCCTTCTACGAAGCACGATAATGACTCTATTTTTGTGGTTGTTGAAAAATTCTCTAAGATGGCCATTATGGTGGCTTGCAAGAAGAGTATCACAATAGAGGCCACTGCTAAGCTCTTCTTTGAGTGATTTTGGGTACATTTTGGAATGCCACAATCCATTATCTGAGATCGAGACAATAGATTCCTAAGTGCATTTTGGTCAAATCTTTAGTCGATGCTGGATACCAAACTTACTAAGTCCATGACTTTCCAGCCCCAAACTGATGGACAAAAAAAGGTCATCAACAGGATGATCATACACATTCTATACATGTACAACTCAAAGCATCCACGCACAGAGGATAAAAGCCTCCCATATGTCCAATACATCTACAACATATTTCTTCATAGCTCAATAGGCCACAACCCATTTTAGGTAGGACTGGGATTTCAACCATTAGGTCCCATTGATGTGGCCATACCATTTGTATCCACTCTGATAGATTCAGCTCACATCTAGTTCGAAGAAAACAAGGCTAACAACTTCATTGAGCACATTCAACACATCCGCCAACAGGTCCATGATATATTGGATAGAGCAAATGCTAAGTATAAGCAGTGCCATGATCAACATCGAGTGCTGCACAAGTTCTAGGTGGGCGACAAATTTTGGATACATTTTCAAAAAGAGATCCTCTCTAGACCCCACCACAAGCTTTTACCACTCTGATGTGGGAAATACACCATCACAAAGGCTATAGGGGGCAATACCTTTGAGCTTTGTATTCCACCTTTCCTTGGTATGCACCTAGTGTTCAATGTAGACCGCCTTCGGCCATACTTGACACTATTCTTGGACACATCCGACATTACAAAACAAATCAGACCAATAGAGCTAAACCCAAACTGCATGGAAAATGCCACAACTGATCAGATCATGGACATAGAAATCAAGAACACTCGCCAACAGAGGATCCAACTATATCGATTTTTTCAAAGTAGGCCAACTCTTTCACGAGGGACTAGGTTCAACAAAAACTTCCTCACCTCATGGAGGCTCTGCACACAATGGGGACCATTGCTTCCTAAGGAGGTATAAATGATCCACGTGGATATTGGTGGCCACCCACCTATTCTACCTAGACCTCTAGATAGTTTCATCTGTTTCCTTGTTTACTGCAGCATTTACTATTTTTAGCAATTTTTTGGGTCATGAACTTCCAGAGCAGTTTTGAACCCCTAAACGACATTATTTTTAGGTCCACAATAGGCCCATATCCATAAGCAAGGGCCTACCATAAATTTTGTATCACTCAAATAGATCTTTCCAACAAGGTATCGTACATGCCAAACAAAGATAATATGACCAAGTTATGACCCCGGGAAGTTGGTGACCCAACTAGTCTCAAAGGGGCCCACAAACTCTTGGCGTTCCATCTCTTGGGGTTAGGGTTTTGGTTGTTTTATGGTTTTCCATTATTATTCAATAATAAATAGGCCCTTGAGCCTCATTGCAACACATTCTAGAAGCATGTAGCTGCCAGATCTCTTCTTAGAGATAAGCTACCATTGTTCGAGCTAGTTTTATTTCCATTTTGTTTGTAAGTATATTTCAATACATGATATTAATGAAATGAAGTGTTATTTATGTTGCATCTTTGTATTTATGGTTAGATATGTAATTTGTTGCATTCTTGTTTAAGTTCAGATTAAGAAACCATGATATCTCAAATATATCTGCAAATAGAGAATGGAGGAACATAAACATTATATATATATATATATATTATATATCCCCTCTTGGCATGGAGTACCGGCATCCTAGTGCATTGAAACCGGGATCGACTGGATCGACTCTTCTTGGATCGAGTGGATATCAACACGTGGAAATGATAGGGAAACGATCTGTAAAGGGTACATTTCACTAAAAAGAAAATAGATGAAATTGGTCCAGCGGCCCTCTCCTTAGCAGTCGAGCCCCTGCCGGTTAGGGGTTTGCTTTAATTGGGTGGAGGGGCATCGGAATGAGAGTGAGTGACCCCTCACCATATTGAATAGTGAGTGTCGATGGCGGCCTTGACAATTCGAGTGTGCTAACAACACCCTGCAATCCTTTATCCCCGATCTGATAAACAGAAGCATATCCTTCTGAGCCAGTTACACAAGGTGCGAAGCTGCTTGTTCTTCCGAGAACAAGGTTCCTTGACAAAGCCGGGAGAAATAACCTCAAATGAAAAAATTCCTATGCACAAATGAAATTAATTTTTTTTCTAGGTAGTCGATGAAAGAAGGAACCGTTGAGCCAAAACACTCACTCATATAGACCATGAATTCAACAAATAACTGAAGGTGTTTGCAGAGTGGCAGATCTTTGCTATAGACTCTTTGAATGTGAAAAAGAATGAGTCATTGGTCGGAAGGTCATTTAAACCACAAAGAAAACATAAATCATCACCACAGTTGATTGTTTAGGGTTTAATTTTCACTGTTGATCCAATTGAAAAGGATATACTTATGTGTCATCAACACATTGTAACACATATTGTATGCAATATGAATGATCGATATTGAAAGTTTGGGAGTTGAAACATAGGTATTGTACCACATGCCATAGATAATAAAATCTTGGATCACATAATAGTATTGTTGACATAACACAAGGCACAATTACCCTAGGTGTGGATGGTGTATATGATAATATGTGTGTAGATATGCATTGTTTCACTATTATTAAAACTATATATGTGATGAAATAATAATAAGACATAGTTATAAACCCCGTTTTTAAACAAATAAAGGAATTATACATATGCTGTATGTATTTGTATAATAGTTGTATTAATATATTTTAGGAAAGGTCAAAGCCAAATCAAAATAGGGTATATGTACTATATGCACAAAATATATTAACAATAAAGAAGCCATTTTTTAGACCAATAATTAGAAAACTTATAAATGAATCAAGGGGTAAAATAAATAAATGCACCCAACCTTTTTGATATCGCCTATATGAAAATCCACATATAATAAGAAGGTCTATAATTTCCTTTTGAGAGAGAGGTATGGAATATGGACATAATATATCCTAGTAGGATAACAATTTAATAATCAAGAGTTTTGACCAAAATATCACTACATAGAAAGGAAAACTCGTTGGGAGATTAATTCAAGTATAAATAATAGTTACATGTTTACATCTGAAACTAGAAAGTGTAAATGAAAGTTAGAGGTATCATTATAAGATGATAAAGAAGAAAATTACTTAAGCTCAGAAATTACAAGTTAATAATATAAGTCCATTTCATAATTGATAAAAAAGAAAATTAAGTGTGTATGATGGATTTCATTACACTTAACATATTAATTGCGTATGTGGGTCACCTACTTTTCATATTGTGTTATAACAACCCATGCTATAACGCGGGTCACCAACTTTGTTAACTGAATTACCCGACATTTAGGTGAAGAAATTAAAAACATAATGGGAAAATCATCAAATTTCTAAAGGTTTTGTATGCGCAAGGATGATCCAATGTTCAATTAATATGGTTAGAAAATCCATCAATGAAATCCATGGATTTTCCCATGGTAATTACAAGGAAGAGAAGCTATAAAAAGGAAAGGAATTTGATAAACTAGACTGTGCATTCTTCATGAGTTGTGTTTTAGAAAGGGTGATTGCACTAGGTGCAAAGGGTCAAATCTAGTCAAGAATTAAGCATTTTGAAGGAAATATTGTTCAGAAATCTGATTTCTTGGCTCAGGGTAAGTGAAACATGGTTCTGATTTGATTAAACATTATTGAACTCCACATAGTCCTTAATCAATTAGATTGGTTGGAGGCCCATTTTATTTTATGTGCACCATATTTTCGTCTAGAGGTTCCCTCCTGTTTATATGCATCATAGCCTTGTTGGAGGTCTTTTCATTCTTATATTTATTACGTGCACAAAATTAATGACAAAGGTTACTTTTAGAAGTATGCACAAAAATTATTTTCTTGTTTCTAAATATAAGTCTTCCAGTATTTGAGTGCATTAGTAAATTATTTTCTAAGCTTTTGAACAAATCTATGGTCTAGAATTTGTATGGTTTATAAGATAACATGTGTTTGGATTGCACAATGTGTGCACTAAGTTGGTGATTAGGTGATCATGTTCTAAGTGAAGAAAATGCTCAAAATTGGAAGTACTCATAATTGGTCGAAACTAGAATGACTAGATAGATATCGTTGTCATGATTCCGGCGTCATGAGAAGTTCAAAAAACGGGCACCATATGGAGGAGTTATCGCATTTTGAAAAAGGCCAGTAAACTGCACTTTTCAAGAATAATTTTGATTTTTGAAATATTAAAAAATAGAGTATTTTGAGGAATATTCTCCAAAATATTCCCCAAAATATGTTGTTTGGTTGACCAATCAAGACCTGACACGTGGCAAGCCTAGAGGCTACCACATGACCCTGAATTGGGATGGCAAAATTATTGTTGGGTCAAGCGGGATCGAACCCGTGACCTCCTGCAAGCAAGCAAGTGCTCTAACCAACTCCGCTATATGTTAGTTCTTAAATGTCACGGTTTATATTTAAATGTAAACAGTTTGTGGTTTGGAGGTAAGGATTGCCAGCGGTCCCTGTCCACATGATCACATGCCGACAAAGTCGCTGATGGTTAGGGTGAAGTCAAACCGCCAACCATAACTACCGCCCAAAATCCTGAAACTGGTTCACTTACATGTGGTCTATTCTGACGGTCACAGTTAGTTAGCTCGGCAGTTCCGCTTGGCAGAATTCCAAATTTAGCGCCAACTAGCAAAATTAACTATAGTTTCTGGATTTGGTGGAGTTTCTTTAGGCTAACTTGGACAAAACTTTAGTTGGTCATAACTTTCACTAGGGAAACCTTTTGGAGTGAATGTTTTTTTGATTTTGAGTATTCTGAGCATTCCAGAGCCAATGGTATAGGTTGCAGAGCCAACAGAGCTGAGCTTCAGGTACCTTTTCCACAACGAAGCTTGGAGAGCCATCAAGGCCTACGGAGTGTAGGAGCTGTATTGGGCTATGGTTAACCATTGGAGGTGAAATAAAAGCCAAAATTTACTTTTTTTCTATGTTTTGAACTCATTTCCACAGCTTATTTTTCCTGTTTAGGCTTTTGTATCACTGTATAACCAATTTGATCATCTAATAAGATCAAGGACATGCCCATTTGGGGGCCTTAGACCGACAGATGTAGCCCAAGAGGGGTGAACTGCCTCATCAACTATTGTGTTATATTAGGTGATTTTATCTTGTCGTGTTTTCAGATTTAATATGCTAAACAGTAAAAGGAAATAACACTCCTTCACACATAAGACTCAGAAATTTACCAAAAACACTTTGTTTCAATTGCAAGACATGTACAACAATTTGCACATATAATTTTATGGAAATGAATACCTTGAACAACAAATACAAGTAGTTTCATTTTCCTGGATCAGTTGGTATCAGAGCTCAATTTTTGAGTATTTGTTTTGTGAAAAGATATTTTTGACTGTTTTGCAAGTTTTAATGCTTACCAGGCTTAAACTTCAAAGAGGGAAAGGACAATTGGTTAGAGCACAAGATAATCCTCAACCAAGGAGGGCCAGAGTGCCATTATCTCCACCTTCTAATTCACCCTCAATAGCCTTATAAGAAGATTCAAGTATGTCTGAAAGGCAAGGAGAAGTTCCTGAAGACATGGATCCAAAAGAAGAAGAACAGGTATTCAGAAAAGCTTTTTGGACATGACTGAGATGGTAAGAATATTATACCAGGAAAGGAATGATAGGTTGGTTGGAGAAAGGTCTAAACATCAAAAAGAAGGAGAGGGATCTTCAGGAGGAAAGAAAGGTGATGATAATTCAAAGAAAGGACATGGAGGAAATGGTGATCCACCATCCCCATCGTCATCCTCTTCCTCTACATCGTCATCCTCTACTTCGGTAAATCAACCTCATAAGATTAAATCTTATGGAAAAGTCCATTCTTAAAGCTAGATCTTAAATTTGAATTACCCATGTTTAACGGTGAAGTGAATGCAAAGAAACTTGACAACTGGATAAGAAAGTTGGAAGTTTATTTAAGGATATAGAACTTACAGGATGATGACACCAAGATACAATTAGCCTCTCTAAGAATGGATGGAGCAACATTGGTATGGTGGGAAGCCAAGACAAAGGATGGAATTAAGAAACATGGTAAGATTACTTTAACATGGGCTAAATTTATTTCCACAATTAAGAAACAGTTTTATCCTCTTGCACATTTACAAAAATCTATAATGAACTGGCAAAACTTTAGACAACTAAAGGGACAAAATTTTCAAGACTACACCCAAGAGTTTAGGAGAAGAGCACCCTTATTAGGGGTAGACTTACAAAGTCAAGACACTTTGTTGAAATATATAGGTGGTTTTTGCAGCTACCTTAAACATACTATCCTTATGTTCAATCCTACTGGTCTAGACGAAGTTTGTGTACAAGTTACGCATTTAGATACTAGAGGAAAAAACACTTTTAATGAGGGTAGAAACAAGCCTTTTAAAAGGAAAAAAAAAGAGAAAACCTTTAAGGGAAAAGGAAAAAAGAATGCATCTATCAAAAAGGAGGGTGAGAAAGTGATATGTAAACATTGTTCGAAAGAAGGCCATGAAGAGAAAAATTGTTGGAAACTTTATCCTAAAAAAATAAATCAGTTTAACAAAAACAAAGGAAAGAAGAAAACTACAGCTACTACAACTACACCTCAAGATTTAGGTGATGATTCAAGGGATGAAACCAAAATTGCAGCCGTGGGTTTGAAAAGTATGAAAGGAAAGGAAACTGAAACTAAAGCAAGTACTAGTACTTCAAACTGTCACGTACAAGCTCCTAATGAGGAAGAAAGAATTGAATTTTTCCATGTGAGGGTAGTCGTAAAACATAAAAAAAATTGACACACTGTTTGACAGTGGGTCTCTAGTACGCATTTAGAGACTAGAAGGAAAAACACTTTTAATGAGGGTAGAAACAAGCCTTTTAAGGGGAAAAACAAAGAGAAAACCTTTAAGGGAAAAGAAAAAAAGAATGCATCTGTCAAAAAGGAGGGTGAGAAAGTGATATGTAAACATTGTTCGAAAGAAGGCCATGAAGAGAAAAATTGTTGGAAACTTTATCCTAAAAAAAGAAACCAGTTTAATGAAAACAAAGGAAAGAAGAAAACTATAGCTACTACAACTACACCTCAAGATTTAGGTGATGATTCAGGGGATGAAACCAAAATTGCAGCCATGGGCTTGAAAAGTATGAAAGGAAAGGAAACTGAAACTAAAGCAAGTACTAGTACTTCAAACTTTCATGTACAAGCTCCTAATGAGGAAGAAAGAATTGAATTGTTCCATGTGAGGGTAGTCGCAAAACATACAAAAATTGACACACTGTTTGACAGTGGGTCACAAGCAAATCTCATATCAGAAGACTTGGTCAAACAGCTTAAACTTGAGACCATTCCACATCCAAAGCCTATCCACTTGGGTGGATATGCAAGGATGAAAACTTACAAGTCTCAAGAAAGTGCATATTGTGCTTTGCAACTACTGCACACTTTATTGACACAGTTGAACTTGATGTAGTACTGCTTGATATATTAGGAATTGTTTTGGGAAGTACTTACTTATTTTACAGGAAAGCAATCTTCCATCGCCATGAAAATAAATATCATCTTTTCAAAGATGGCAAGGAGTACATTGTCAGGGCACATCACAAGAAGGCAAATATAGCTATGGTAAATGCGGGACAAGTAAAAAGGCTAGTTAATTCAAGTAAGTTTTTTACTTCTTATGATCAAACCTAAGGTTGATGTGAATCATGAGTCATTTGAAAATTTTGATTCCAAGCTTAAATCAGATTTATATGATGTAGTTGATGCACATCATGAGATTTTTTAGGAACCAACAGTTTTGCCTCCTAAAAGGGAGATTCAACATGAAATCCATTTACATCCAGATTGTCCTCTTCCTAACATAGGCATGTACCACATGTCTATCATGGAGAATGCTGAAATAAAGAAGCAAATTAAAGACTTGTTGGACAAAGGTTTCATAAGACCAAGAAATTTTCCATGTGGGTCACCATAGTGTTTATTCCAAAGAAAGATGGAATTTGGCGCATGTGTGTGGACGTCAGGGCATTGAACAAAATAATGGTAAATAATCATTACCCACTCCCAAGGATAGATGATTTGTTAGATCAGCTGAAAGATGCTAAATATTTCACTAAGTTAGACTTACATAGTGGTTATCTTCAAGTTAGAATTGAAGAAAGTGACATTTGGAAGACAGTTTTTAAAACCAAACAAGGACTCTTTGAGCGGCTTGTTATGTCATTTGGTTTATGAAATGTACCTGCAACTTTCATGCGGGTAAGGGATGATGTCTTACGTCCTTTTCTTGATGATTTCATTATTTTCTACTTAGATGAAATCTTAATTTTTAGCAAGACTAGAGAAGAGCATGTCATGCATGTTAAGAAAGTACTTGATATTTTGAAGAAAAATCAGTTATTTCTTAAAATGTCAAAGTGTGTATTTGGAAAGACTTCTTTGGTTTATTTGGGACACATAGTAGGAGGGGGTGCTTTGAGAATTGATCCTTCTAAGGTAGAAGCTATTGTGAATTGACCTACTCCCAAATCCATTATAGAGGTAAGAAGTTTTTTGGGTGCAATTCAGTATTGGAGGAAGTTTATTTTTAACTTCTTTTCCATAGTAGCTCCTATGCATGCAGTGACAAGTGTGAAGCGTGCTTTCCAATGGGGAGGCAAGAAACAAAAAGCTTTCGAGTCTTTGAAAGAAAAGATAAGTTTAGCTCCAGTTCTTTCATTACTGGACTTGACGCAGCCATTCAAGATTCAGACCGATGCTAGTGATTACACCATGGGTACAGTTATCTTACAACATGGTAAGCCTATCGCATTTCATTCTGAGACATTTAATGGTGCTATTGTGAATTATCCTACATATGATAAGGAGTTGTAAGCATTGGTACAAAGCGTCAAAAAGTGGAAACACTATTTGATGGGCAAAGAAATAGTTGTTCATACCGACCATCAACCTTTACAGTACTTGCAGTCGCAAAGTAAATTGCAGCAGTCACGACATTTCAGATGTATGGGCTTCCTACAACAATTTCACTTGGTAATAAGGTACAAGAAATGTGTTTCTGAGAGGAATTCGGATTCTCCATAGTGTTCATCTTTATATTGGTCGACGTTTCGAGTCTAGACCCAGACTCATCACCAGGACTGATCCACGGAGAAAAGAAGGAAAAGGATTTTGATAAATAATGTAAAAGGATAAAAGACAGACTGGCCGACTGTATACCTGCTTATTGCTATTATTTTCATTTATTTATATTATTATATAAATCATTATCTGTCATTAATCATATTATTTAATGTTATTTATTATTACTAATCATTATTAATATTATTATTTATATTGTTATTTATATTATTATTATTAATTATTTGTATTTATTATTATTAATCTTTATTAATATTAATGTTATTAATTATTATTTATATTTTTAATCATTGTTT
>APFE030114298.1:35344-47478 GCA_000404065.3 Pinus taeda | reverse complement strand
TTATTAATCATTATAAATGATTAACAATCATTGTTTATATTATTATTCATATTATTATTTATAATAATGTTATTAATCATTATTGAGAACTATGTTATTATTCATGGGGGGTGAGCAAGGAGTTCCAATTTTTGCTGATTTCCAAGCCTCCATCCCTATTGAGGTTTCGAGGGTGCTTTATGATTTCAATAGCTTCTCTAACCTTCCGCTTGAAATGGTGATCTTCATTGGCAATGACCTTGGCGTCTTCAAGGCATATATGGTGATTAGTTTTACCAACATGCTCAGCCAAGGCTGAGGAGCGGGTTCTTTCGTTATGGATATCTGCACTATGCTCTTTGAGCCTAATCCTCATGGACCTACCCGTTTCTCCTATATATTGATCCCCACAAGAGCAATTGATGATATACACCCCTTTCTACTGAAGTTGTTCTTGGTTGTCCTTAACAGACTTCATTCTTTGTTTGATGGTAGACCAGGGTTTGAACGCAGTCTTTATGTTTTTCTTTTTGAGGATTTTAGCTATCTTGTCTGTGACTCCTTGAATGTATGGAAGGTAGGCATTAGAGGTTGAGGGTTCTTTTGCCTTGTTTTTATTATCATCAGATTTGGCCTTTTGAATGGCTTTGAATATGCTTTTATTGTTGTACCCTAAGTTGGCAAATGTTCTTTTTAGGTAAGAAATTTCTTCTTCAGTATGGTCTATATCCGAAATTCTACAAGCTCTAGTGAAGAGGGTCTGCAGCACCCCCATTTTTTGAGCTAGGTGGTGGTGTGAATCAGCATGCAGGTAGTTATCGGTATGGGCTTTCTTTCTAAATACTTTATGACCTATGGAACCATCATTTCTTCTTATGAGTAGAATGTCCAAGAAAGGTATGCAATTATTTTCTTCCACTTCCATTGTAAATTTGATGTCTTCAGATATGCTATTAAGATGGTCCAAAAACTTGTTAAGCTCATTCTCGCCATGAGGCCAGTTGACACTGGTGTCATCTACAAACCTAACCCAAGATTTAGGTTTTAATGGGTATGAATCCAACGCCTTTTTCTCGAATTTTTCCATGAAAAGGTTTGCCACGATTGGCGAAAGGGGTGATCCCATAGAAACACCTGAAGTTTGCTCAAATATTTCACCTTGGAAGGAGAAGAAGGTGCACCGAAGACAGATTTCAGCTAATTTTGCAGTCTGGGGGTCTGCCAATTCTTTAACTACCTGAATTGCTTCATCTAGGGGGATTTTGGTGAAGAGTTGGACTACGTCAAAACTAAAGATTTTATCTCCAGGATCTAGCTTAGTATTTTTAATGTATTTGACAAATTGATTGGAATCTTTAATGTAAGAGCTATTCTTGCCAACTAGCGGGGATAAAATGCTAGTGACATACTTTTCTAACTCATAAGTGGGTGACCCTATAGTGTTGACTATAGGTCTTAAGGTGGCATCTTTTTTATGAATTTTAGGGGCTCCATAGATCCGCGGCGTGATTTCACTATTAGGGGTTAATCGCTTTTTTAGTTTATCATCTAGATTGGTTTCTTTTATGGCTTTCTTTACCAGGTTCGTGATTTTAGAGGTGGGGTTCTTCTCTAATTTCTTATAGCTACCACTATTATATAAGTGGTCTTTCATTTTGTTAACATAGTCTTCATTTTGTTAACTTGTTATATTTTATTCATATATTATGTTAATAATTTTATTAATCATTATGTATTATTATTATTAATCAGTATTTATATTGTTATTAATCATTATTGAGAACTATGTTATTGTTCATGGGGGGTGAGCAAGGAGTTCCAATTTTTGCTGATTTCCAAGCCTCCATCCCTATTGAGGTTTCGAGGGTGCTTTATGATTTCAATAGCTTCTCTAGCCTTCCGCTTGAAATGGTGATCTTCATTGGCAATGACCTTGGCGTCTTCAAGGCATATATGGTGATTAGTTTTACCAGAATGCTCAGCCAAGGTTGAGGAGCTGGTTCTTTCGTTACGGATATCTGCACTATGCTCTTTGAGCCTAATCCTCATGGACCTACCCGTTTCTCCTATATACTGATCCCCACAAGAGAAATTGATGATATACACCCCTTTCTACTGAAGTTGTTCTTGGTTGTCCTTAACAAACTTCATTCTTTGTTTAATGGTAGACCAGGGTTTGAACGCAGTCTTTATGTTTTTCTTTTTGAGGATTTTAGCTATCTTGTCTGTGACTCCTTGAATGTACGGAAGGTAGGCATTAGAGGTTGAGGGTTCTTTTGCCTTGTTTTTATTATCATCAGATTTGGCCATTTGAATGGCTTTGAATATGCTTTTATTGTTGTACCCTAAGTTGGCAAATGTTCTTTTTAGGTAAGAAATTTCTTCTTCAGTATGGTCTATATCCGAAATTCTACAAGCTCTAGTGAAGAGGGTCTGCAGCACCCCCATTTTTTGAGTTGGGTGGTGGTGTGAATCAGCATGCAGGTAGTTATCGGTATGGGCTTTCTTTCTAAATACTTTATGACCTATGGAACCATCATTTCTTCTTATGAGTAGAATGTCCAAGAAAGGTATGCAATTATTTTCTTCCACTTCCATTGTAAATTTGATGTCTTCAGATATGCTATTAAGATGGTCCAAAAACTTGTTAAGCTCATTCTCGCCATGAGGCCAGTTGACACTGGTGTCATCTACAAACCTAACCCAAGATTTAGGTTTTAATGGGTATGAATCCAACGCCTTTTTCTCGAATTTTTCCATGAAAAGGTTTGCCACGATTAGCGAAAGGGGTGATCCCATAGCAACACCCAAAGTTTGCTCAAATATTTCACGTTGGAAGGAGAAGAAGGTGGACCAAAGACAGATTTAAGCTAATTTTGTAGTCTGGGTGTCTGCCACTTCTTTAACTACCTGAATTGCTTCATCTAGGGGGATTTTGGTGAAGAGCTGGACTAAGTCAAAACTAACAATTTTATCTCCAGGATCTAGCTTAGTATTTTTAATGTATTTGACAAATTGATTGGAATCTTTAATGTAAGAGCTATTCTTGCCAACTAGCGGGGATAAAATGCTAGTGACATACTTTGCTAACTCATAAGTGGGTGACCCTATAGTGTTGACTATAGGTCTTAAGGGGTCATCGTTTTTATGAATTTTAGGGGCTCCATAGATCCGCAGCGTGATTTCACTATTAGGGGTTAATCGCTTTTTTAGTTTATCATCTAGATTTGTTTCTTTTATGGCTTTCTTTACCAGGTTCGTGATTTTAGAGATGGGGTTCTTCTCTAATTTCTTATAGCTACCACTATTATATAAGTGGTCTTTCATTTTGTTTTCAATAAAGTTGCTAATATGCTTTCAAGGCCTATTATTAGTGCTACTACTTTACTTAAGAATGATTCTATTGTACATGAGAGCTACATAGAACAATATGCTTCAGATGTTGATTTTAAGAATGTGTATGCTAACTTGAGTGAAGGGAATCATGTTAAGGAGAATGATTATCATTTGCATAATAATTTTTTGTTTCATATGGACAAGTTATGTATACCACAAGGAGAGAGAATAAGTATCATGAGAGAAGCTCATTCTTCTCTTATTGCTGGACATTTCAGGGTAAGCGAAACGGTGGCACATTTACAAAGGTATTGTTATTGGCCTCGCATGGTAGATAGTGTTTCACGTTTCCTTAGAGGTTGTTCATTATGTGCTACAAGAAAGCCTAGAAATAGGAAGCTTGGATTATATATGCCATTTCCAGTACCTTCTAGACCATGGGAAAATGTTTTTATGGATTTTGTAGGAGGTCTATCATTATCTAGAAAGCAACATGATTATCTTTAGGTATTAGTTGATAGATTCAGCTAGATGTGTATTCTTATGCCATGTAAGAAAACCATAGCTACTGAACAAACTGCTGATTTATATTTTCAACATGTATGGGTTCATTATGGCTTGCCTACTTCTATTGTTGGTGTCAGGGATTCCAAATTTGTTGGGAATTTTCGGTCCAATCTATGGAAGAAGATGGACACCAAGTTGAAGAAGAGTACTACTTTCCATCCACAAACAAATGGCCAAACAAAGGTATTGAACAGAACCATTGTACATCTTTTGAGAGATTATTGCAGCAAGCATCCCAAGCTTTGGGATGAGCACTTGTATTACATTCAACATGCTTACAACCGGGCCAAGCACTCTTCTACAAATACTTCACCTTTTGAAGCTTATTTTAGATATTTTCCTAAGTCACCTTTAGATTTCATTCTTGAGAAGGATGTTGCCATTGATGGGCATAGTGACATTGACAAAGCTCGCATGTTCATTGAAAGAATTCAGCTCATATATCAGCAAGTTCAAGAACAGCTTGAAAAAAGTCAAGGCAAGTACAAGGAGAGACATGATAAACATAGGGTCGATCATAAGTTTCTAGAAGGAGATGAGGTATGGCTGCATATTAGTAAGAAAAGAATGCTAGAAGAAGGTAAAATGTTGAAGCCTATTCATTATGGTCCATTCAAGATCCTTAAACAAGTTGGAAATAAGGCTTTTCAACTAGATTTGCCTTCATATATGCAAATGTATTCCGTTGTGAATGTGGAAAATTTATACTTGTATGAACCTCCTTTAATTGCTTATCATGAAAGTGACATTCAGTTGCCTTCCATAGATGATTTCTCACCAGAATTTTTGGATGAGCTAAAAGAGGATGCTATCCTTAACAGAAGGACATGCACTTCGAGGAGGGGAAATGTTGATTATGTTTGGGTTGGTCTTAAAGGAAGCAAACCAAATAAGGCAAAGTGAATGGAGGTGGAAAAGGTGAGGGAGCTGTACCCTCACCTTTTTAACAGGTAATTGAAGGCTTTTGGGGTCCAAAAGCTTCCCATTTGGGAGGTGTGATCAGGTGATCATGTTCTAAGTGAAGAAAATGCTCAAAATAGGAACTACTCAGAATTGGTTAAAACTAGAACAACAAGATAGATCTTGTCATCCTGATTCCAGTGCCACAAATGGTTTGAAAAAGGACAATGTATGAAGGAGTTATCACATTTTTAAAAAGGCCAGTAAACTGCAATTTTCAAGAATAATTTTGATTTTTGAAATATTAAAAAAAAAGAATATTTTGAGGAATATTCTCTAGAATATTCTCCAAAATATTCCCCAAAATATGATGTTTGGTTGACCAATCAAGAGCTGACACGTGGCAAGCTTGGAGGCCACCACGTGGTCCTGAATTGGTATGGAAAAATTATTGTTGGGTCAAGCGGGATCAAACCCGTGACCTCTTGCAGGCAAGCAAGCACTTTGACTGACTCCGCTATACATTAGTTCTTAACATACAATGGTCATGGTTTATATTTAAATGTAAATAGTTTGCAGTTTGGGGGTAAGGACCGCCAACAGTCCCGGTCCACATGATCACATGCTGACAAAGCCGCCAACGGTTAAAGTTAAGTCAAACCGCCAACCATAACTGCTGCCCAGAATCCTGAAACTGGTTCACATGCACGCGGTTTACTCTGATGGTCATGGTCAATCAGCCCAGTGGTTCTTTTTGGAAGAACTCCAAATTTAGTGCCAACTACCAAAATTAACTCCAGTTAACTCCAGTTTCTGGATTTGGTCGAGTTTCCTTAGGCCAACTTGGACAAAACTTTAGTTGGTCATAAATCTCACTACGGAAAACCTTTTGGAGCGATTTTTTTTTTTTTTTTTTTTTTTTTTTTGAGCATTTCAGAGCCATTGGTATAGGTTGCAAAGCCAATAGAGCTAATATTCAGGTACTTTTTCCAAAGAGAAGCTTGGAGAGCCATTGGGGCCTAGGGAGTGTAGGAGCTGTATTGGGCTATGGTTAACCATTGGAGGTGAAACAAAAGCCAAAATTTATTGTTTTCTATGTTATGAACTCATTCCACAACTTATTTTTCCTATTTAGGCTTTCTTATCACTGTATAACCAATTTCAACATCTAATAAGATTAAGGACATGCCCATTTGGGGGCCTTGGACCCGGCAGATGTAGCCCAGGAGGGATGAACTGCCTCATCAACTGTTGTGTTATATTATGTGATTTTATCTTGCTGTGTTTTTTAGATTTAATATGATACACAGTAAAAGGAAATAACACTCTTCACACATAAGACTTGGAAATTTATCAAAAACACTTTGTTTCAATTGCAAGACATGTACAACAATTTGCGCATATAATTTTATGGAAATGAATACCTTGAACAAAAAATACAAGTCGTTTCATTTTCAAATCAGTTGGTATAGGTTTTTGAGATGGAAAAAGCATAGAGATACTTGCAAGGATTA
Organism: Pinus taeda; assembly: GCA_000404065.3. Taxonomy (NCBI): domain Eukaryota; kingdom Viridiplantae; phylum Streptophyta; class Pinopsida; order Pinales; family Pinaceae; genus Pinus; species Pinus taeda. The sequence continues at coordinate 41,182 of APFE030114298.1, read as the reverse complement.
GAAAATATTTTTTGATCTATCTACAAGTTTAAAATACATTGACTCTTCCCTTGTATGATTGATGACTTTGTATGTTTATTTGTCGTTGTTGTATTGGTCTGTAGTAACTGAGGTTTGAAGTGTATTGTCTCTGAGAAATTGTTGTGCACAGAGATTAGTGCATTGGGAAGAGGTTTGTTTTTGTTATAATTGATTTCTTATGAATTCAATGAGTTTGTGATCATGAATTCCTAAGCTTGTCCTTTGAAAATTTTTCATCTTGTAGAAATATTGTATGCAGAATTGAAGGAAGAGACTAAGTTGGAGCCAGGGGTTATTTCCATTTAGTAATTCTGAAAGAAATGTTGTAGGGGAAGTATTGTATGGTTACATGTCTTGTTGATAAATATGTATTGAGGTATTATGATGTTTTTGCTTGTACTGTGGAAAGATTGGTTGAGTATTATTATGCTTGAGAATTTTATTGTATTTGCTAAAAGCACAATGAGTTTTTCTATGATAATTTGGTAGTACATGCACATTATTTATTGCAATAAACAAATTTCAATTTCAAAGGACCATTGGTTGTATTAGAAACCTACAGTATGTTTTGACTAATGTATCATTACAGAAAGTGAACATAGTTTAAGGTTTTTGGTTGCTTCATGTTAGGTCCCTATAATACTAGTGATTCCCCCATTACTATTGTCATTGTATCCCTTATTGTTATTGTTGTGCCCCTATTGTCCCCATATTGTTATTATTGTGCCCCATAGAAGCCCACTATTGTTATTTTTGTGCCCTTATATTATTATTGTTAAGTTGGCTTTGGTTATATTGTGACTCCTTAGACTCCTATATATAGAAAGGAGGTTTTGTCATTTGTATCATCTAAGAATTGTTCATTTGTGTAACTTAAAGGAGGTTTTTCCATCGAAGAGGCTAGTTTCTAAGTCGTTGATCTATCTTTTCTATCTTTTTGTGAGCTGGTTTCATAACATTTGGTATTAGGGCTTTGGATTCTAGGGTTTCGTTGCTCCAAATAGGTCATCGTGGAATTTTCGCTATAAATTTTTTGCTACAAAGTTTTAGAAGCTAAAAAAAAACCTTTTGAGAAGAAATTAGTTTGAACCTGGGGTTTGAATTTTAGATCTTGTCTTGCTATAGTTTTGGAGCTATGATGTGAGGAAGTTTGGGTTTTTGCAAGCTCCAAAATTTCATCTCAAACAAGTCATCATGGAAGTTTCTCTATAAGTTTTTTTCTATGAAGGTTCAGACTCTGAAATTAAAAACCCATTTGAGTTGAAAACTTGGTGAAGCTTGGGTTATAATTTAAGATATTGTCTTGCTATATTTTCAGAGATATAGTATGAGGAAATTATGGTTTTTGCAAACTCTCGAATTACATTCTAAACAGGTGACCTTGGGAAAATCGTCATAACTTTCTCTCTAAGCATCAGATTGAAATTCCATAAGAAGATATAGAAAGAGGATGAAATCTACTTTTCTGTGTATTAGGTTTAGATCTGAAGGTTGAAACAGTAACACGTGGCACTTCGTACAATTTTTCTCTGCTAAACAAGTATATAAGAAGGTCATCTTGGGAGTTGGGGCATAACTCTTTCTTGGAGAATCCAATTTCGATTAGACTGGTGGAATTAGAAAGAGGGCACAGAGGGATACTATAGGTCACAATTTCAGACCTTGGAGATCCGAAATTACATAGTTACTGTCATTCAATATCGAACTCCTACAAAGTGAAAAAAGGTGTGTAGTTTTTTTAAAATTTTTGCATAAGTTTGGTTTGAAAAATTAGTTCAAAGGAATTCAAAGGGCATAGTGAAGCATTATTATCATTAATTGATGCCTTGAAGAAAGAAAATGGAAACACCTAGTAAGAAACCTGAAAGCACTAGCATGACTTATGAAGAAGAGGAAGAAATGGAACATGATATATCAAAATTACGAAAACAAGTGCAACAAATTTCACTTGCACAAAAAGTGACAGAAGCTAAGATGGATGGTTTAAAGAAAGATGTAGAAGCTAAGATGTATGGTGTGGAAGCTAATATGGATGGTTTAAAGAAAGGCGTAGAAGCTATGATGAGTGATATGGAAGCTAAGATGGATGGCGTGGAAGCTAAGATGGATAGCGTGGAAGCTAAGATGGAATATTTGACAAAAATTCTACAAGAAATGCTTACTAATGGCGAAAGAGTAGTAAAGGAAACTCATGATGAGAACAAAATAAATGTTAATCATGATTTTATAGACTCTAACATTGGATCTAAGAACCACCATGTTTCAAAGATCGATATAAGGAAGTTTGATGGCAAGAATCCCGCAACATGGATACTACATATGGAGCAATTTTTTGATCTCTATAATGTCCAAAACACACACAAGGTATGGATTGCAACTTTATATTTGGAACCAAATTAGTTTGTATGGTATCAATGGATTTGCTCTTGTAAACAAATTGTCACTTGGGCTATTTTTACGGATGAAATGATAGCACATTATGAGGATACAAAAAGCAACAAATTTTTTAGGCAATTGATAAATCTCAAACAAAAGGGTTCAATGATGAAGCACATTGAGGACTTCCAAAAATTGAATATAAGGGTAAAAGATATTCCATAGGAGCATACGATTGATGTGTTCATAGGGACTTTAAAGGATAACATCCAACATGAGGTTCACCTTTGGGAACCTGATTCATTGGACAATGCAACAAGGAAGCCTACCACTCACAATCATAAAGATGGAATTGTTTTTTCCCCTAGCCATCCACAACCTACAATGTTGACACCACAACAATTGGAAGAAAAAAGAGCAAAAGGGCTTTGTTACAGTTGTGATAGAAAATACACTAAAGGTCATAAGTGTGCTGAGAAGAAATTATTTTACATACATTGTGAAGAGGAGGAAGAAAAGGAACAAGAAACATCAAAAGAAGAGGATATACACTAGGAACAAACCCTAGAGAAAGAAGAAATTAAGCCAACCATATCTTGCAATGGATTGGCTAGAATTACCACTCCTCAAACTATCAAGATAGAAGGGCATATCAAGAAGAAAAAGGAAACATTGTTGATTGATTTGGGTAGTACCCATAATTTATTCATTGTAAGATAGCCAAGGAATTGAATTGCTTCCTATATCTAGCAGCAAAGTGTCAAGTGATGGTTTCAAGTGGAGGAACCATAACTTGCTCAAGAAAGTGCCATAATATCAAGCTATCCATGGGAGAATATGTATTGAATAGCCCAACGCTTTCCATTCCAATGGGTTGTTCTGATGTTGTACTAGGTGTCTAAAGGCTACAATCCTTGGGTACAATAGCTTTTAGTTTTCAAGAACGTTTCATGAAATTTTCTTCAAAAGGAAAGGAAGTTGAATTAAGGGGTATCACAGGGAAACTGGGAAGGATAATCAACTCTAACGGAATGACAAAGCTTCTAAAGAGAGAACAACGAGGCATAATTGCACAATTGTGTTCACTAGAAGTTCCCACATTGAAATCATTTATTTCTCCAGATCTTCAAAAAGTCTTGGACAATCATTCCAAGGTATTTGAGACTCCCAAAGGCCTCCCACCCGTTCTTGATCATGATATTCATTTGATTCCAGGAACTGTTCCTACAAACATCAGGCCTTACATATATCCCTATGCCCAAAAGAGTGAAATTGAACGTATGGTTGCAGAAATGCTATAGGCTAGTATAATTCAACCTATTCAAAGTTCTTTCTCTACTCCAGTACTATTGGCTCACAAGAAGGATGGATCATGGCACATGTGTCCAGATTATAGGGAGCTCAACAAGCCCACTATTAAAGATAAATTTCCATTCCTGTCATTGATGAATTATTGGATTAATTGCATGGATCAATTTACTTCACTAAGTTGGATATTCGTTTAGGATATCATCAAATTAGAATGAAGACTGAAGACATTCCAAAAACAACATTTAGAACTCATGAGGGTCATTATGAATTTTTGGTCATGCCTTTTGGCCTTACCAATGCACCTTCTACATTTCAAGGTTTGATGAATTCCATTTTCAAACCCTTCCTTAGAAAAATTGTGTTAGTATTTTTTGATGATATACTAATCTATATCAAGTCTTGGAAAGATCATGTTTAACATGTTGATAGGGTGCTCAAACTATTGGAGGAGAAACAATTATATGAAAAAATCTCCAAATGTTTATTTGGAGTACAAGAGGTGGAATATTTGGGTCATATTGTATCTCATGAAGCTGTTAAGGTAGATCCTAGAAAAATTAAATCCATTAAGGAATGGAAAATCCCCACATCCATAAAGCATGTATGAGGATTTCTCGTGTTGACAGGGTATTATCGATAGTTTGTTAAGAATTATGGGTAGCACCTCTAACAACATTATTGAAGAAAGATGAATTTTCATGGACTCTAGAAGGAACAAATGCCTTTGAACATCTTAAAGAGGCAATGTTCCAAGCATCGGTCTTAGCTACATCAGACTTCACAAAAACATTTATTGTGGAATGTGATGCCTCGGGAAATGGAATTAGTGCTATTTTAATGCAAGAAGAAAGACCCATTGTTTTTAAAGTTGTCCAATCAAAGGAAAGTATTTGCACAAACTTATTTATGAGAAGGAAATGTTAGCAATACTACATGCACTTAATAAATGGTGACCCTACTTAATGGGAATACACTTCAAGGTAAAAGCAGATCATGATAGTCTTAAATAATTTTAGAACAAAGATTATCTTTAGAAGAGCAACAAAAATGGGTCACAAAGATGTTGGGTTATGACTTTGAAATCATCTACAAAAAGGGAAGAAAAATGTTGTGGCAGATGCACTCTCAAGAAATGATGAGGATGTGGAAGCATTTCTTTGCGCAATTTCTATTATCCAACTAGATTGGATAAACGAAGCAAGGGATGAATGGAAGAATGATGAAGAAGTGTGGGCACTCATTCAAAGGTTACAACAATATCCCAGTACATCTTATACATTTAGCTGGAAAAATGATTCGTTATGGTACAAAGATCGATTACACCTATGTAAGAATTCCCAACTCAAACAAAAGATTCGCAGGGAATTACACAACTCTCCCTTAGGAGGGCATTCTAGATTTCTAAAAACTTACCACAGGGTTAAGAAGGATTTTTTTTGGGATGGCCTTAAATCAGATATTCAAAAGTTTGTGGCAGAATGTTTGGTTTTCCAACAAAATAAAGTTGAAACAATTAAGATTATAGGTCTATTACAACCTTTATCCATTTCAAGCCAACATTGGGAGGAGATTTCAATGGATTTTATCACAAGTTTACCCAAGTCCAAAGGAAAGAGTGTTATCATGGTGGTAGTTGACAGACTTACCAAGCATGCACACTTTTTTGCATTATCTCATCCATTTAAAGCAAGTACAATTTCTATTGCATTTATGGAAACAATTCAAAAGCTACATGGAACCCAAAGATTATTGTAAGTAACAGAGATCCCATTTTCACTGCAATTTTTTGGACATAATTATTTTCTTGTCTTGGTACTCAGTTAGCTCATAGCTCATCTTATCATGCTCAATCTAATGGGTAAACTGAGATAGTAAACAAATGTTTGGAATGATATCTTTGTTTCTTTGTATCTGATAAATAGACACAATGGGTCAAAATGTTGCCTTTGGCTGAATGGTGGTATAACACTTCCTTCCATACTGCAGCAAAAATGACCCAATTTATGTTACTTTATGGATATCATCCACCATCCATCACATCATATTTAAGAGAAAATTTTAAGGTTCAAGCAGTGGAAGATCACATCGAGCATCAACAAGAAGTTCTCCAAATTTTGAAGGATAACCTCA
>APFE030114298.1:10352-33872 GCA_000404065.3 Pinus taeda | reverse complement strand
CAATATTAGTCTTACAACAATTACAATACATGTGTGAAAACGTGCTGGCATGTTAGCAGGATTCTGAATTAAGCGAAAGTTCCAAGACACGTCGTTACATCATACATCACTAACCTTGTGAGCGGGGCATTGGAGCCACTACTTACTCCTCAAAGAAAAGATTACAAACTCTCTTAGCTATGTGGGAGGAGCAGAGGTGAAAATTCCCTTCATGTACAAATGAGGGGGGTATTTATATTCGGGGGTGAAACTAACCCTTGTGGTTGTTTGAATACCCTCATGACTGTTTGACTTCCATGAATTTTTAACTTTACATGACACTTTGTAAAAAAAGTGGGTCTCTTGGACTTCCATGTTACATTACATTGATTGAAAATATAGCCCATAGTAGAGATGGGGGCGACATGACTCATAACATGAATCGACATGACAATGTTGGTACATTCATGTTGCTGCTGGAGTGTATGTCGAGCTACAGTGCTACTGGGTGATGGATGTATTCATGGTGTATCATAGCTTCATCTCCACATGGAAAAGTGTGCGGAGTCTTTGATGGTATTTGGTTCGCTTGATGAAGCTTTGGCATGTTGTTCCTTGCTTGCATGTTGGAAGGCTTGACAAGCTCATATGTTTGCAAAAGGCACATGTTTCTTCGTCTGTTCGTCTGTGAGCACATCTTGCATGTTTGCTCGTCTATTCGTCTATGAAAACATCTTTGCATTATCATCCATTCACGAGCACATCTCTTTGCATGCATTGTTCATTTGTCCATTGGTGAACCTGTCCTTCTACATGTGCTCCCTTCATTCATCCCATTCATCATCATGCCATATTTGTTGTTGTACCTATACCTACAGTCACTCATCACGAGACAACATCAAATCCAAAACCTCCTAGTCTACCATGACACATGATCATTTCGGATGCAGGTGACCAGGAGAGTGTGACACAGGTAAGTTCCCTCTGCAGACAAAGGCAACCCCTCTAGCCATAGAGTGGGTCTAGTCACTACACAGACAATACCAAAGCAAATTTCCTTAGAAAGTTGGTGTTATGAAGACCTACCTTCAATCCGTCATTCGATGAAGTCCTCGTTGTGTTTCTCCAGTTCTTATTCTTCTAATCGCTCATATCTAAAAACAACATGTAGAGAAACACCACAAACATAATAGAAAACAACCAAACAATCTACTTGAAGAGTCAAGGAACCTCAAGCTATCGACATACAATTTAACACACGATATATGAAACAAGCTATTGATTTGTATTAATAGAAATCAAAGTAAAACTTACAAACAAGCCTTGACGTTGTAAGCCTTCTTGAAGGGTCTTGTTGGTATGTCTCCGTAAGCATTTATTTGTGAACCATCTCCTAAGGGAACATATGACTCTCTCTGCTATCCAAAAGGGTTGATACTAGAAAACTCTCAAGCCAACTCTACTCAAACATCTCTCATATCAAAATACAAATGTGGCTACTTCCACACTCCAATAACACTCTCTACCTCTACTCCTCTCTTAGAAACTTGAAAATATCAAATTACATCTAGCTATCATACATCCAAGCTAGCTAATGTAATTCATGGAGGAGATATTTATAGGAGGGATAGGTCCCATGAGAGAAGGAAGGAAGAGATTATCTCTTAGGGAGGTTGCACAAAAGGTGGAACAACTATCCCAGAGGAGAAAGGTGAGCTCAACTAAACCAACAACCAGCCCTAGGACTACCCATGAAGCAATTTCATCTCGAAGTTTCGATGAGCTGTTGAAAAACTTGCCAAATGTGGCTTGTCGAGGGTGCAACATAGGGATAGAGTGAAGACTTTACTAGGGCTAGTGTTAACTTGACCATCTTAGCGAGGGGAATAACTTCTGACTCGCGACGACCAAGAAAATTAGGTAAAAGGGGTCTTCTTTAGGGATAATGAAATGAGACACTCTTCCTAAGATTGCAAGGAAGGTAATGACACATAATTAGCAACATGACACAACACATATGTCAGTAACATGGACTAGCAGTATCCGGGATCAGGGAATGCAGAGTCGGTGACAAATTACTGTGTAATAGATGCCCCCTAAAGCATGAAGGCCGAGAGGGTGGGAGGGGTGAAATGATTTATGAATCCATAACTAAAACAGAATGTCCTTGCGGAGAACCTACAGATGCAAGTACAACTGATCTCTCTGATACATGAGTACATAGTGAAAGGAAATACATGTGCATAAGGCATGGGCTTAGCCATCCAGAAGATAAATATAAATGGTCTGTGGTATGGACATAGCCATCTAATCAGAAAGAGCACAAAAATGACTCAGGTATGGTTACAACCATCCAATCAAAAGAGTCATGTATAAATCAATCCACGCAACCTGGACTTTTGTAATCTGAGCCCAGGGTCTTGAATCCCAACCTGACCATTGTACAATTTCTAATATGTGAATAGATGTGTTGAAGTCAAGCACACTAGAAAATCACTTGATTACCGACCAATGATGTGAACCGTTAACAAGCACGAGAGAGACCACTAGTAATGTCAATGGTTCTCAGGGTACTGCTAGTACAATCCACAAAGTGTGACGAATGATATGGAGTTGAACACTTGTGAAATCACTCAATTGAAGACCAATGATGCAAGCTTGTCATCAAATGTGAAGAACTTGCCATTGAGGCATGCAAGTTCTAAGGTACTAGAAAGGAGTCTCTAGGTCAACTTCTCGGATAATGAGCTGAAGTCGACAGGAAATGACTGGTTGAAGGAGGACCATAATGTTTCCCACATCATTGACGCAAGACAAAGGAACAAGATGATTGTGAATGAGACAGATAATTTGAGGAAGGTGTGTAAGGCTACAAACTGCAGAAGGGTTAAGCTCTTGAACATATCGACAATACAACTTCAGAATTTGGCAACATTTTGGTACCAAGGGATCGAAGGTCATGATGATGCAGCAGGGATCAGATGGAATGAGGCAAAATGAATAACCCAAAACCCGGAAGGCCGATGATAGAATTAGGATATCTCGACCCGAGTGTTAATCTCCAAGAGTGACAAGCTACCGTAATAACTAATACAATTAACAGAATGTTCCAAAATTTCCCCCACCATTTCTGGCGAGTACCCCAATTATTTTTGAAACACAAGCTTGAAGGGGATAGTAGATTCTTGTAATGTAAGTTCATCGTTCAGATGAATCTAACCTAGTCAGCTTTAACGAGCCCAAGGAAGGAGAAGCTCGATCTCGTCATGATGACAAGACCAATGTCGTCAGGGTTTAACGAGTCCAACATAGGTAAAACTCAGAGTCCTTTTCATGTTTAAAGAGTTTGAAAAAGACACGGAAAAGAAAACTCCGAAGGTCCCTTTTCATAAATTTGTCCCTCAAACACGAAAAGGTAGAAAATAATATCCAAGGGAACCTATTGACCATGAAATAACAATGTATACCTTTTTCGTAAATAATCTATCCCAGCTCGAAAAGGGGTAAACGTACACTGGGTAGATGACGCTTCACAACCTTTGACGAGTTCAAAGTGACAAGAGCTCGATGATCTTTTCACGTTTTGAGAGTCAAAAAAGAACTTATAGATGACTCCAAGAGGGACTTTTCGTGTTTTTACTGAGTCTGAAAAAGTATAAAATATAACTTGCAGGGTAGTCACCAAGGTTTGTGAAACTTGTTGCTTCACAACAACAAGCGTAAAATCCAGTTTTGATATAAAAATACGTGAAATAATCAAAAACCCTAATTTACAAACCATAATTTCACCAGAAAAGCTTATAAAAGAGTCATTTGGTAAAAAACAAATTACTTTTCACCATTTTATCTCAGAGTGAAAAATTTACCCTCATGCGTTCGAAATTTCAATGGTCAACTGGAGAAAGATCAGCAGCCTATCAGCAAATTTGTCCAGTCTAGGTAAACTCTAATCATTTTCCTACATTTGTACATAGACAATACTTCATTTTTGATGGTTTGAGCCACCTCCAAGGAAGGATTTAGGGTCGACATATGTGCGACAGTCATTGCGAGTCACCGACTTGGGATTGCGACGACCCAAAATCTTCCATAGGGAGAAAATAGGGTCTTGATGACTGTACACAGAAAAGTCACGAAGATCCCAATTTTTCCAAATGGGTGATTTTGGCTTAGCTGACCTATTTGAAAAATAGGCACACCGAGCACCGATTCTTAACATTTCTCAAAATTGAAGCCATTTTTTTGGATTTTAAATGAAAGAAAATTACTTATAATCCTTTATGTGTGCATGCAAGAAGAAAAATGGTGATTGAGTGGAAAGAATGAGAGCATACTGGCGATGATGAACTAGCCATGGGAGACCAAGACTGTCTGAACGTGCTCAAAAACTGTGGTCTACTGAAATTTTTCATGGTGCCTAGTCTGAGGGCACAATCGAACTTGCTCCAATATCTGGTTGGAGCGTGCAATCCGAATGAGGCTAAGTTCAATATCTAAGGGCAAGAGCTAGAGATTGAGGTAGCAAACATCTATTTCTTGACAGGTTTGTCATGGAGGGAGGAAAGGCACCGCATGACTGGGACTCGGATCACTAGAGAAATGATGGACATGATGATGGGAAGAATGTGTCTAGAGACAAATAAGTCAGAAAAGGGCGGAAAGCTCAAGATTGCTACTATCAGAGACTTGTCTCTCCATGTCCTTCTCTCGACCATCACTAGAGTAGCTGGCTCACAAGCCCCTCATGAGGCTGCCAAAACCCAACTTCGGCTGGCCGCTTACTGTATGGATCCCACCACCTTCAATTGGGCCGAGGTCGTGGCTGATAACATGAAACGACAAGTAACAAAGTGTCGGCAAGGGGATGCAAAATAGTTAGGGTATGGGTCCATCCTGGTATCATTCATCCTTGAGCCCCTTCCTATCTTTCAGAGATAGGAAGCAGTTGTAGTGTGGTCGACTCCGCGGGAACCACTGATGACTCGGTGGGCACTGCTAATGCCCAGAGGAGGCGGGGGTCAACATATGTCATGGAGACCGAAGTTTTTCCAATGGTTGGACCACCATCTTGTCATTGTCGAGGACTGGGCATACACTGGGCTAGATTTCAGGGGTGATCCGGAGTTAGTATTCCCCCTTGGGGAACACTGGGACCATAGAGGTGACAAATTTCTATTTTTTAAAGCTTTTGTAATTTTTTATCATTTTTTTTTATATATGTTGTGATTACTATGTTTCAATCCAGAAGATGTTGGGCTGGAAAGGCCTGCAGGTTTGTCTATGATTGCTCAAAGAGTTGAGTTGGAGTTTAAGATTCCTCCTCTTGTTGGAGATGTAGAGGACGAGATTGCTTGTGACCTGGAGGGATTGACGGAGGGAATCCCTGACTACATGAGATTCAAGGATTTCCCTCTACAGTACCAACGACACACGACAGGGGTGTCGGGCAGGATTCACTGACTTATCAGATGTGTGGTCCGCGCAGCCGTGTGCTATAAAGAGCACCATGCAGATTAGACTCCTAGGTTTAATTTCTTCCATTTTTGAAAGACATGTTGACTTGTGATGTAACCGACCACATATTTTTTGAGCACTGTGATGTGCAACACTGATACACACACACACACACACACATATATACCTATTTTTTTTTCTATATGACTTATTATGTCTTCAATGATTTACTTTCATAAATGTCACAAATTTCTATCTAATACATGATTTTCCAATGCATCAGTTAATGTATTTAGTCTTCTAGGAATGTGTTGATATGTAATATAATCAAAATTCCTTTCTTGTAAACAAACACATAAATACAACCTTAAAATTTGAGGAATTTTGATGGAATAGTGCCCGTTGAGTTGAAGAACAACAAGCTGGGAATCTAGATTCACAATCAATGCGTGAATATGAGAACAATAGCCTTAGCTAGTAATTCAATGACTGAACTATATTCAGCGACATTGTTTGTGGTAAATCCTAGACAAACACCTTGAAGATCCACCAACTCACAGTGAGGATCATAGATAACCCATGCTGCGTAGGAAAAATTCCAGGTACTGCAACAGGAACCATCGGTTAAACCAACATAAGGTGTGACAAACATCTACATAAGAAGCAAAAAAGGACACAATAAGTGGAAAATGCTTAATGCATAAAAGACTCATGCATAAGATAAGTTGGATGCCCCCCAGCATAACAATTTAAATCGAGGGACATGCCCCCCAAGCTTCATTTCATTCAGCAAGGTGGATGGAATGAAGGTTCACTTGCGAGAGCTTGGAAAGACTCGATCGGGATTTTACGATGTCATAATCAAAGACTCAATTTGGAAAAGGGAGTTGTTTCATTTTTTAAATAGGTTGGCACAGGAAAAGAACTATCCTCAAATCTATGGTTTCATTTTTTAATGAGGTTGACATATGAACAAACTATCCTCGTAACCCTTGTTTCATTTTGTTAACAAGTTTGACACAAGACAAGGAACTATGCTTCGTACATATGGATTCATTATTTAATGAGGTTGACACTAGACCAAGAACTCTCCTCATAACCCTTGTTTCATTTTTTAATGAGTTCGACACAAGACAAGGAACTATACTCCGTCTCTTGTTTCATTTTTTTTAACGAGGTTGACACAAGAAAAAGGAACTCTCCTCATAACCTATTCATGGGCCATATGAGAACATAGCTCCCAAGAGGTCTTCACTAGACAGAAGAACCATGCTCAGGGAGGAGTACATGTCATTGGGTACCAACGACAGATCGGGTTCCAATGCCCCCAGTACATGATGTACAAGACCATCTGCATGATCATCAACAGATGCAAAGGCAGAACGGGTAGCCACACAATTGACTTGTGGCGGGGAAGGTACTACTTGAAAACAAGAGTCGATAGAGGACGATGGTTGCAAAGGAGGTAACTAGTGACTAATGAACAAAAATTGATCAAGAGTCATAATTCTTCCGTCTTATGGAAAACAAACCACACGGAAAAGTGAAGAAACAAGAGCTCCCATGACATACATATAGGCGTGGCCAAGGATAAGATTGAAATCTAATGAACCTTGGATGACCATCACGTCTATATATATGGTCTTACCTCCCAAAGTAATAGGAAACTTTGGAAGGATCCCTAAGGGTTGTTTAGTTCCTCCATCGAAAGCCAACAGATTCTGGGTGAAAGGCACAAGCTGTGGGGAGCCCAAAGCTTGCCAAGTAGTGGAAGACATGAGGCTAACAGATGCACCTTCATCCAATAAAGTTCCAAGTACTGTCGTATTATAGGTGTGTAATGTGATGTGGAAAGGCACATAAGATGGGAGGCAAAAAGTAGTCAAGTGACTTCAATCAAAGGAAATGACAGAACTACTTGGTCGGGGTATCGTATGATTTCCCCCATGCATTGCAGTAATAGAAGAAGGACTCTCTTGAGCAGCCAAGATAGGAGGGCCATCCTTTGATTCATGAGAATTTGAAGAGACGAGAAGAACATGAGTAGTATGATTATTATGCACTTCCGAAACAAAGTGAGAAATTGGTGGTGAAACCAAGTCGACACTCGCTTCAACCAATGGTTGGTCGAGAATAGACACTAGAGGGTCAGGATCAGGAAGAGAAGGGTGGGTAAGAGATGAATCTAATTCAATCTCTTTACCAACCTGGGGAGGGTCAGAAGAAAGCCTCTAATAACAAACAGGGAATTGGGGGTGAGAAGTCGTAAGGCTTTCAAAAACTTTAGATGTTGTATCCATAAGAGGACAAAGGTGAAGAAGATGTTCTACTTCACATAACCTACAGGGAAATCTAGTCTCCCCTTTCTTCTTACCATCACTAGCCAAGAGCATAGCATCGACATGATCTCTAGAGGTTGATGAGGATGGTTAATCCAGATTTTGAGACCATAATTCCAAGACTCTGGGAATGTCAGGGCAGTGTTGGAGGAGATGATCACCCTTACACAACCTGCAAGGGAATTTGACCTTCCATGGAGGATCAGAAGGTTTGCCAATAGGGGGTGCATTTGGAGTAACATTCACACAGTTGGCCCCTTGCTTAGTTGACTTCTTCTCCTTCGTCTTCTTCTTCTTCTTCTTCTTCTTAGCCTCCTGGTTACTAGAGTTGAAACTTTCACCAGGTGAAGTAGAAGAGGAAGGTGAAGAAACAGGGGAAGAAGGCAAGGGGTCAACCTTAGAATCATCATGGCATGATTTGAATGAAGGAGATGGTGGGGCCAGAGTCAAGACACTCAGGATTACTCAGGTTGAAAATAACCAGATAGGTAAACCAATGGTTAACCCAGGGAGGGACAATGTTGCCATATAAGGAGCACCAATGTTTCTGAAGGAAGGAAAAGGACCAAGGTTCCCTTCTGAGGGGAACCCTTGACTGGTAGTCTCCAGAAATGTTGCCATTGGAATCAACCATAAAGAACCACTAAAGAAATCAATTGTTACTAGGAATGTTTCATGGGGAATTAATTTTAGAACATTGAAACAAAACTTTGCCTTTCATGTTTTAAGAGTCGAGAAAAGGACAAAATGTGACTCTATCACTTTCGATTGGAAACGAGCTTGAAAGGGCAAGCACTCAGATGATCCTTTTACTTTTAAAGAGTTGAAAAGGAATGAAAGTGACTGATCTGGAATTCTAGGCAAGAGGTTTACTAGACAAATCGTAAAACTACATATACACCTTGGTAATAAAATGAAAGAGAAATGACCAAGGACTTCCCGTACGACAGTCAATCTTCCCGAATGATGTGTTCAGTGCGTTACGACTCGTAAGGCGGTAGACTTGGCTTCCTATGGATAATAGTATGATAACCTGGTGAGGTCTCCCAATATTACGCGATGGTATAGGGAGCACAAATCTATAATAGCATCTATTGTATCACAAAAGGAGGAATCACCCAACCTTAGTGAAAACAATAGGGACTAGGTTTAACGACGTCGGAACACGTCTCTAGCCTAGACTTCTAGATATGTGAGCGTTAGGTTCCAATGCATTTTTTATTTTATGCAATAAATTTTAACAGTTAATCTTGAATTAAGTCTTGATTTTAAGGCCCTATCGAATGTATCTTTAACCCTCCTAGAGTGCAACTAAATGAGAAAAAAGACCATTTTCGTTGGATGAACAACTAGATAAGGAAGAGTGAGAGGTTGAATGAATAACAACTGAATGGAAATCAAGCAAACCAATCAAAGGAAAAGGAAACTTCTACCATTTACTAAAACTTGCAAACAATACAAACAAGAAAGAATGAGAAACACACTTTTGGCTTTTCAATGTCTTAGTCTTAAGAATCTACTAATGCAAAAATCATCTTTCAAACCTTAATACAAGATGAATGCAATTTTTTATTTTATTGAATAAATGATAAATAACTACATGCACAAATGAATCAAAGACTCAAAATTAAAGAAATAATCCTTTTTATAAAATTGGAAAACTATCTCATTGACTGGGAAGCAAAGCTATTTATGCGAAGCAAAAGAAAGGGACCAAATGAACAAGACAAGGAAGTTCGGTGACCAAACACACACACCAATCAAGAGGATGACAAACTACAAAAAAGAAGAAGCCTCAAACAACAAGAGAGATTTTACCAAGCAGAGTCTAAAGATCTCAATGAATGAGTGACCCAAGCAAACCAAGCAGTGGAGAAACCCTAGGGTATTTAGGTCACACGGTTGAAGAGGGAGGATTTGAAAAAACTTGAAAACCGAAATAAAAAATCTTAACAACCAACACTTTTGATACAACAAAGAGGATCAAAACAAGCTCTGAGGACAAAACACACTGGCCGATCAACCAAACAAACTTCAAAATTTGAAATTTACAGGAATCATCGCAAGTAAAACACTAGCAACATGTGCCAACAACAAATCGTCGCACCTCCCTAACTAAGCACCTTGCGACATCGTCGCGAAAGCTAGACAATTTATCCATGCCGTACAGTAAAAGATGCAACCCAGAATACAATGCAGACGCGACTACTTCGCAACTGTTAGGAAATAAACAATGACGAACTAGAATCAAAAGCAAAAAATGAAATTTGGACTGGAGCAGGGATATATCTATCACTCAGAAGGGGGGGAAGGCTATAGAAGTAGTCTAACAGCTTCCAGAACGAAGTATGCTACCTAAAGTAAGGAAGACAATAAACCAACAAAGCCAATCAACACAAAAGACAAAAGACAAATCCCCAGTGGAGTCACCAACTTGTGATACAGGTAAATTCCCTCTGCGGACAGAGGCAACCCCGCTAGCCATAGAGTGGGTCTATTCACTTCACAGAAAATACCAAAGTAAATTTCCTTAGAAATTTGGTGTTGTGAAGACCTACCTTCAATCCATCATTCGATGAAGTCCTCGTCATGTTGCTCCATCTCTTGTTCTTATAATCACTCATATATAAAAAAGACATGTAGAGAAACACCACAAATGCAATAGAAAACGACCAAACAATCTACTTGAAGAGTCAAGGAACCTCAAGCTATCGAAATAAAATTTAACACGCGATATAGGAAACAAGCTATTGATTTGTATTAATAGAAATCAAAGTAAAACTTACAATCGAGCCTTGACATTGTAAACCTCCTTGAAGGGTCTTGTTGGTATGTATCTGTAAGCATTTGCTTGTGAACCGTCTCCCAAGGGAACATATGACTCTCTCTTCTGTCCAAAAGGGTTGATACTAGAAAAATATCAAGACAACTCTACTCAAACATTTCTCAAATCAAAATACAAATGAGGCTACTTACACACTCCAATAACATTCTCTACCTCTACTCCTCTCTTAGAAACTTGAAAATATCAAATTACATCTAGCTATCATCCAGTTACATCCAGGCTAGCTGATGTTATTCATGGAGGAGATATTTATAGGAGGGATAGGTCCCATGAGAGAAGGAAGGAAGAGCTTATCTCTTAAGGAGGTTACACAAAAGGTAGAACAACTATCCCAGAGGAGAAATGCAAGCTCAACTGACCCAACAACCAGCCCTAGGACCGCCCATGAAGCAATTCCATCTCGAAGTTTCAACGAGTTGTTGAAAAACTTGCCAAATCTGGCTCGTCGCGAGTGCAACATAGGGATAGAGGGAAGACTTCATTAGGGTTAGCGTTAACTTGACCATCTTCATGAGGGGGATAACTTCTAACTCACAATGACCCAGAAACTTAGGTAAAAAGGGTCTTCTTTAGGGATAATGAAATGAGACACTCTTCCTGAGATTGCAAGGAAGGTAATGACACATAATTGGCAACATGACACAGCATAGATGTCAGTAACATGGACTGGCAGTATCCAGGATCAGGGAATGTAGAGTTAGTGACAAATTACTATGTAATAGAGAGGCAACAAGGTTGTGAAGCGGGATGATGACTCTGGGTACTACTGATGAAAATTGCGCAAGAGTCACTAAGTGATGGAGATGGGAAATCCAAGTCGACAGTGACTGCCTGCAAGGTATGGCTCAACTAGAAGGAAAAAATTGCGCAAATTTTGGGAGGGACAGTCCGGACTGTAAGAAGGCAAGGTAGGTAGGATATGCACAGTTTCTGGAACGAGAAGGCATGAGGGACTGGAAGTCCAAATTTGCGCAATTTTCTGGAGGAATAGGCCGAGTTGCAAGGAGGGTCAACAAGCAGAGATTGCACCTTTTTTGGGAGGAATTACCTGGGGCCTGGAAGCGAAAACTGTGCAGTTCCTAGAGGGAACTGGTAGTTGGCTGCTGGGTCACTGGCAACCAAAACTGTGCAATTCCTAGAGGGAACTGACAGTTGGCTGCTGGGTCACTGGTAGCAGAAACTGCGCAATTCCTGGGAGGAACTGGCAGTCTGCTGCTAGGAGCTTCTCGTGAGGGGAACTGCATTGAAGCTGGAAGGCTAGCCTGCTGATCATCTCTGCACAATTTATGAGTTGATTAGATTGTTGGGTAGTAGAAGGCGTACTCATGAAAACTACACAATTTCTTAGATGAGTAGTTGATCGGTTGTTGGGATGACTGATTGGGAAAACTACGCAATTTTCTAAGGGAGACAAGGATGGGCACTTGGTGTCTATCTAGCATGTCTACGCAATTTCCTCAGTCAACAGAGCAGGCAAGGTCAACAACCTCTGCACAATTTTGGAGGGGAGTGAGTCCCGGGGTGGCTTCTAGGTCTGACTGTCCAAGTGGCCAGCAAGAGAGTTGATTGAATTGCTTGTGACCAACGCAACTTGGAGAGAATTGCTTGGTGCTTATGCATTGTTATGGGTGACATTTGATCGAGTCAATGGTGGGGTGATGGTCCAACTGTCAGATGGGAATTGGGTCATCAAAACTTCATAAAAATGACTAAGTGTGTGAATGATCGAAAGATGCATAGGTGATCATGCAAACACACACTCACGTGACTCGACGATGAAATGACTCAAAACATCCAGACACACATGTTCAACATGCCTGACCGACAGTGCAAGTGACAAGCATGACACTCATGATTGATCATTGATCGACCATGGAGATGCTTGTATGGCAATGAATGTGACTCCGTGTGTGAGTGCGAAGACCTTGAGCATAACTAGAACATGGTCACAAGAATGACTTAGACTTCAACATGCAGAAACTTGGGTGGAATGAACAAGCAAGGTGGATGCAAAGACTCCAATGGGCTCAGGGAGTGAACATGAGGGTGCACAGTCATCAAGTGAAACTCCCAATGGAGGCTCTAAAATTAGGTGCAGGCCAATATTTTGGAGGGTGGTTGTGGCCGCTACAACACTTGGCACACACTGGTAGAACTCCAACTTCTTTGTTTTGGTCCAACCATGAACTACCATAAACTGTTCACAAGTTTTTTCCAAAAAAAATTAAAAATTCTTTGTTTTGGTTCATTGCTAGTACAAGGCCTTGGTCTTTTGGAGAGTATTGAATCACTGCACAGGTTTCTTCGGCTTTCCCACTGACCCCATGGACATACATGGTTCACCCTTTTCTAACTCAGTCAAACACAATCAAAAGTTCAGTTTAGATCTCAGTGTTTTGAATCTGGGAAGGGTAGTTTAGCTCATGAATTGAAGATTTTCAGAGTATAAGTTTTCATCTTTGTTGTTGCTTTATTGCTAGTAGGCTTGGTCAGTACCCTCGCAGAGTCACACAGGAACACACACATTTCTCCACCACTAGCGAGCCTGGTCAGTACCCTGATGGAGTTGTATGCTTCACCTCTCTGCACAGGAAGCCTTTCTCTTCTTTTGCCTTTGTATTTTTCAAGAGGAGTGCATAGGCACTTATTTAGTTTTTTGGGATGGAAGAGCGATCCCAACTTATTGAGAGCAGAAGAGGTTGTTCCTTTAGAGAAGCATTTAAGACCTCTAACATATGTTTTCTTGTTTGGATTTTCCCCTTCTCCATTTCTACTAGTTGGATGAGCTTGAACACACAGGGAAGAAGGCTGAGAACATGCATGGGGCTTCCCAGCGTAGACACAGGTTCATGGTTGGACCAAAACTTCCCCTACAGGTGGCTCATATTTTTTGTCAAGACTTCATCGGCCGAAGGTTATAACCAAGCATAGAGAATACAGACACAAGACTGGCCAAGTGCTACAGTGTCACAAGTCTCTTCAAATTTCAAACACATACTCTATTCAAAAGCCAAAATGTAGTAGTTGGTAGCACTTATTTCCGGAAACAAAAATATTCATATACCAAGAAAACAAAACAAGCGTAAACAAAAATAGTAAGCAGAATCAAACAAAGTAAAAACAAGGATAATAAGAAAAGAAAACAAGATGAAAACAATCAGAAACAAGCAGACTATGTACAAGGCACAGGCATGGCCCGACCTACTGAAAGTAATGCTTGAGATCTTGTCCGTTGACAGGAAGGTTGTCAACCCTCCCGTCAAGTGATTGCAGATGATACATGTGTGTGCCAAGGCTCTTGTGGACCAGTTTAAGTCCACCGAGCTCCGCTGCTAGAACCTGGTGGCATTCAAAAAAACCTTTAAGTAAAGGCAATACCACTGCTTTAGGTATCATGTCCAACATAGGCTTGGATGATGGCACAGGGTAGTTGTTTTTATTCTAGGAATGGTACAAGTTCCTGAAATCAATGCATAAGTGGATTTTTCTAGATTTCCTATGTGCATAATTTAAATTAGAAACCCGTGTATGACAACGAAATTTGCAATTAACCCAAACATCCAACAATTTAGTCAATTCTTTTCGTATAAGGAGTTCAAATGCTATATGTGTTTTACCTGACTTTTGTCACAATGGTTTGGCTCCTCCTTTACCTAGAAGCCGGTGTTGGGTTGTTCGCATGTTGTATGTACTTAGGTTGCCATCTACCCTTGTGGACACATCCTGGTACTTTTTGATTAGGCGGTTAAAATCTGACCACTGCTACGGTGCGCAATTTGTACCAAGACTAACCATCTTCAGATTGTGATTGGCTCCCACGTTCTTTGTTTTTTCGTAGTGGTGGGCTTATGGGTTTTGTTGTTTCATGGTCCTTGACCAAAGTTCTACAAATCATAGAGCTTTTTGATAGAATCCAACCCCTCGAGGATGGGGTCACCTTTCTTTCCCTTAGCTATAGTTTTCAGAGATAGCTTGTGCTTACCTTCACCAATTGTTATGTTCTTGAAAGTATCAACATTGTTCACAGAGTGTAGTACTACTTTGAGTGTGACCATGTTGAGGCAGAGGGTTCTTGGTGATCCCAACATGAGTGTTTCATGCTTAGCAATGTTGTTTATGCATTTGAACTTCAAGCAGCTTGAAAACATGCATATTCTATTGTTTTGGGCAACTTAACTATACCTAGTCCTTGAGCCATCATGTGTCTTTGATTCATCAAAATCCATGGCCCAAAATTTGTTTATACATGAAACATTTGACATGCTTGTACTGCTGCTACTACTGCTACTATTGGTACAATGAATTGTATAGGTCTCATTACCATCAGTTGGGCAAGGAAGGAGTCCCAACTATGTGTCTGATGAGATTGGAACTAGTCGTGCAAGATAACACTCCAATGTTGTTTCAAGGAGGTAGTTGCCAAACATGAATTTTGCAAAGGCCAATCGTTCATTCTCACTGTTAAGTGGAGTGACATTGTGTTTCATATACCTCTCAGATAACACCTAGATTTGGTTGCATTTTTCCTTGTACAGAAGCCACATGTGAGACCAGTCTGTAGCAAAATATCCATCTAGCTTGCTGGACCAGTCTCTGCTAAGTAATAGACCATATGCTTCTAGTATGTCCACAATGACTATGTTGATGCATTTTTGCACTTGACTATCATGAGATAGTCAGATGATCATGTCTTGCAGTTCACCAATGGCTAGTACTGATGTTCGATCAAGTTGGATGATTCACGCGGATGTCTCGCTCCATTGTGCAGTGGTCTTCTTAGCAATGGAGAGCGGCATGATGTTGGCTACTGTGCCATAATCAACCAAGAAGTTGTGAATATTGTAGTTAAAAACTTCAAAAGAAAGTAGGAATGGAGGGAAACCTGAGTTTTCTTATTCCATCCAATGTGTATTGAGCACAATGGAAAGTGATTCGAGAGGTGTGCTTTCCCCTTTGCTGGTGGAGGCTACACTGTCCATTTCTATTTGTCCCATTGCACGTAGCAGGATATCTCACTGACTTTGGAACTTAGCTAACTTGAAAAAAACTGATGTTCGCTCAAATTTTCTCCATGTATTCAACAATGTTGTAGTCCAGAGGTGGTATACTTACCGAGGTGTCTGGGGTGGAATGAATGTGCGTGTTGTCTGGTGGAGTGCTTTACAACTTGCTACTCATGGATGTACTCTTATTCACTACTATCTTCCCACACTTTCTTTGTGTTTTCTTCTTTGGGGAAGCTGGTGGATTGGCCTTCTTCATCAACAATCTCACCTTTTCTTGCATTTCCCCAAGTGTAGGGGGAGCCCCTTTACTCCTAATATTGTAATGATCATTTTTATTTTGGAGCTACTTCTCGGTGTTCATCTTCAACATTAGTTGCGAGCACTGATATGCATTCACCACATGCCCAGAACTTGATGTTTCATCAGGTGAAACCTCTTCGTCATCATCAGTGTCTTCTGGTTGCTCCAGCACATTGCTTTATGCATTGAGTGTATGACTGCAGACAGAGATAACGACTCACTTCCAATCTAACAATAGTTTTTGGGGTGATGTTCTTCATGGAAGGAACAAAACTTAGGATTTGCGCATTATTTGAGTTGGAACACATGATTCTACACATTTTTTGAAGCAAACCAGTTGTTGCTTGATAAGCCACTCAATGAGCTGTTTTCCTGTCTCTGCCTAGGCAGATGGCTTCTTGAAAATGTGTTTGTTTTCCATTGCTTGAGCTTGGACACTTCCATGGTAAAGTTCTTAACAAGGCAAGTTAGGGTCTCAATATTGATTGCTTCCTTGTCTCTGCCCTTGCTTTCCATTTCTTAGGGCTTCTTGCTCACATCCTTGGAGTCCTTCGTTGATTTGTCATCCTTGATGACTCCGATCATGTGCAAGTCTTTCTCAACAACAATAGCCTCTTCGCAACTTTCCAAGAGTGTTGGTTTTATAGCTCACTTGACAAATTGCACAATGTTGGTTGGTAGTACGAACGTGTTGTAATCAACAGTGATGGAATCATGTGGTTTAGTGTCCACTGCAAACTTGTTCAGAATATGTGTAAACCTCTGATTGGAGTATTTTACTTTTTATTTTCCCTCCATCTTGAGGCTTCCCAGCTCTTTGAGTAGCATGGCTGGGGTTTTTTCGCCAGCAAAATTCTCAAGGAACATGTGTTTGAATGCACCCTAGTTCTGTATAGAGTTCGATGGAAGGTTGTGATACCATGCAGTTGCATGACCATCGAAGGTACATGGAAAAAATCTACATGCTACGTTGTCATAAATTACCTCAAGGGTCGGCAAATGTAGGTAGAATTTTTCTTAGTGGTCTTCTACCTTCATCGTGTTGTCAAGGTTGAACTTAATGTTCATTCTTTCCACTCGCTTTGGAATCTTGTGTAGAATAGTCGGGAGAGCCAATGGTCCCTGAGTCATCCATTCAAGATTTGGGCCAGCCATCTCCTCTTCTTCCTCCTCCTCTTCCTCTCTTTCAGAGTCTAATGGTTCAAACTCTGAGTCTGTTGGTTCGTCTCTACCTCTACCTCCTTCGTTGCCTTCCCCTCTACCTTCTATACCGGATTCGATCCCAAAATCACAAGTGTCTTGTTCACCTTGCCGGAAGACCAAAGGCTCCTCTCTGTCTTCAATAACTTTTGCTAGACCTTTAAGTGTGGCAAGGACTGCTTCTTCCACTAATGATACAAAAACTCCTGTGGGAGTGGCTTTTGGCTTCCTTGATGCGTATGGAAGACGTTATATGCCTAGGATTAGTCTAACTACTTTCACGAACTAGCGAGTGATGAGACAAATGAAGCAAAGTTGATGATATAGAATCTCATTTTCAATCCTGGGAGGTGAAGAGTAACTAACTGTAGAGTCGAGTGTAGGTGAGAGGGAGTGTGAGTTACTTCCTTGACTAGATGGTTGATGATTGAGTGTGAGGGGATGTTCAACCATATACAACTAGCTACTGTCCTTTTAGCACCAAAAATGTTGATGGTGCTAGACCTACCAACATTCAGGGGATCACCCCATATGAAGTCCCAACTAGAACTGACACCATTTAGTGTGGGTGTCCCATCCAGTATGATGGCCCGGTTGCCATTGTCTTAAGGATTTTCCTCAACTCTTACTTGTTAGCACATGAGAATGGTCTTATTTACCTTCGAGAAGTGGGGTTCGTGTGCCTAGTGAATGCTAGTGTACTTGTGTCAATGGTTATTTCACTATAGAGGGAGAGTGTGAGTGTGAGTCCCAAGTTGGTTGGGATGAAGTCCCAACTCATCTAGGAACACAGAACACAACTGGGCGTGCACAACTTCCGGAGGAGCAGTCCACACAGATGTGGCTGTCACAACACACGAGGTAAGATAACATGTACAATAATCAACAGATGAGTTCGAACGAGTGCAATAGTTGTCACAACAAGATTTAGGTGAAAGGTATGCCTGATGTCCTGGGAGGTAGCCACCAGGGGTGAGACAACATTCCATTAACACATTATGTATTACAACAAGTGAAATAGTTCAAGTGTTCAACACAGGTTAAAGCAACATGTATTACAAGTGTTCACAATTAGTCTTACAACAGTTACAATACATGTGTGAAAACGTGCTGGCCTGTTAGCAGGCTTCTAAATTAAGCAAAAGTTCCAAGACACATCATTACACCATACACCACTAACCCTATGAGCAAGGCATTAGAGCTGCTACTTACTCCTAAAATAAAATATTACAACCTCTCTTGGCTATGTGGGAGGAGCTGAGGTGAAAAGTCACTTCATGTACAAATGAGGGGGGTATTTATAGCCGGGGGAGAAACTGACCCTTGTGGTTGTTTGACTACCCTCATGACTGTTTGATTTCCATGACTTTTCGACTTTACATGACTCTTTGTACAACAAGTCGATCGCTCGGACTTCCACATTACATTACATTGATTGAAAACATAGCCCATAGTAGAGATGTGGGCGACATGACTCAACATGATAGTGCTAGTACATTCATGCTACTATGGAGTGTATGTTGAGCTACAGTGCTGGTGGGTGATGGATGTCTTCATGGTGTATCATAGCTTCACCTCCACATGGAAAAGTGCGTAGACTCTTTCATTCTCTTTGGATTGCTTGATGAAGCTTTGGCATGTTGTTCCTTGTTTGCATGTTGGAAGGCTTGACAAGCTCATCTGTTCGCGAAAGGTGCATGTTTGCCTATTCATTCGTCTGTGAGCACATATTTCATGTTTTCTCGTCCATTCATCTGTGAACACATATTTTCATGATCATCCATTCATGAGCACATCTCTTCGCATGCATCGTTCGTTCATCCATTAGTGAGCCTGTCCTTTTGCATGTGCTCCCTTCATTCATCCCATTTGTCATTGTGCCATGTTTGTTGGTGTACCTGTACCTGCAGTTGCTCATGATGAGACGACATCAAATCCAAAACCTCCTTGTCTACCATGACACATGATCATTTTGGATGCAGGTAACCGGGAGAGGTAGCAAGGTTGTGAAGCAGGATGATGGCTCCAGGCACTGCTGATGAAAATTACACAAGAGTCACTAAGTTATGGAGATGGGCAATCCAAGTCGATAGTGACTATCTACAAGTTCTAGTTTGGTTGGAAGGAAAAAATTATGCATGTTTTGGGAGGGAAAGTCAAGACTACAGGAAAGCAAGGTAGGAAGGAACTGTGCAGGTTCTGGAATGAGCAGGCATGCGGGGCTAGAAGGCCAAATTTGTACAATTTTTGGAGGAATAGGCCGAGTTGCAAGGAGGTTCAATAGGTAGAGATTCACAGTTTTTGGGAGGAACTTCCTCGGAGCCTAGCAGTCAAAACTGTGCAATTCCCAGTGGGAACTGGCAGTTGGCTACTAGGTCACTAGCAGCCAAAACTACACAATTCCTAGAGGGAACTGGCAATTGGCTGTTGGGTGACTGGCAACAGAAACTGTGCAATTCCTGGGAGGAACTGGTAGTCTACTACCAAGGGTTGCTAGTGAGAGGAACTGCACTGAGGTTGGGAGGCCGATTTGCTGATCATCTCTTTGCAATTTCTTAGCTGAGTGGACTACTGGGTAGCAGATGGCCTTCTCATGAAAACTGCATAATTTCTTGGATGAGTAGCTGGTCGATTGTCGGGATGACTGAATGGGAAAACTTCAAAATTTTCTAAGGGAGACAAGGATGGGCACTTGGTGTCTGTCCGGAATGTCTACACAATTTCCTTAGTGAGCAGAGTGGTCAAGGTCAGTAGCCTCTACGCAATTTTGGAGGGGAGTCAGTCCTGGGGTGGCTTCCAGGTCCAATTGTCTGAGTGGCTAGCATGAGAGCTGATTGAATTGCATGCGGTCAGTGCAGCTTGGAAGGACTTGCTTGGTGCTTCTGTGTTGTTCTGGGTGACAATTGATTGAGTCGATGGCGGGGTGATAGTCCAATTGTCAGAGGGGAGTTCGGTCATCAGAAATTTAGAAAAATGACTAAGTGTGTGAACGATCAAAATATGCATAGATGATCATGCAAACACACACTCACATGACTTGACGATGAAACGACTCAAAACACCCAGCCACACATGTTCAACATGACTGACTGATGGTGCAAGCGACAAGCATGATACTCGTGATTGATCTTTGATCGACCATGGAGACACTTGTGCAACAGTAAATGTGACTCTGTGTGTGAGTGCAATAGATGCTTTCATAGCGAACACAACAAGTACAAAAGAGGTGAAGACCTTGAGAATAACCATAACATGGTCGCAAGCATGACTTAGACACCAACATGCAAAAACTTGAGTGGAATGAACAAGCAAGGCAGATGCAAAGACTCCCATGGGCTCACTAAGTGAACCTGAGAGTGCACAGTCATCAAGTGAAACTCCCAAGGGAGGCTTTGAAATTAGGTGTAGGCCAAAATTTTGAAGGGTGGTTGTAGCCGCTACAACACATAGACAAGTACAAAGAAAGACTTGTAGCTAGAGGATTCTCCGATAAAGAGGGGGACACATTTTCTCCTATTTCCAGGAACACTTCCATTACATATATTATTGTTATTTCTTCTATTGCAGGTGAGGAATTACATCAAAGGGATGCCAAAACCACTTTCATAAATAGAGTGATTGAGGAGGAAGTTTACATAGAACAACCTCAATGGTTTGAGGTTCATGAGAAGGAGACTCATGTTTGCAAATTGAAGAAATCTTTGAATAGACTCAAGAGGACATGTCAAGCTTGGAAATATTAGATTGATGGATATTTGATGAATCATTGGTTTTACTAAAAGTAATGTCGATCCAAACCTATACTTCAGAAAATTTAAAGATGATCCTGTGATTTTTCTACTATATGTTGATGACTTATTTATGATGGGAGCAGAGGATCTCATTGTCCACTATAAGAGGGAGTTGAATTATGAATTTGAATTGAAAGATCTTGGTTTAATGCATTATTTATTGGGATTAAAAGTGTGGCAAAAGTCGAGTGAAATTTTCCTTAGTCAAGGAAAGTATATTGTTAAGATCCTATAAATATTTGGGATGATGGACTACAAGTCCATGTATATTCCAATGGTGACTAATTTGAAGAAGTGAGACTTTGATTCTAACTTGGTTGATCCCTCTATGTATCATTAGCTAATTGGCTCATTAAACTACCTGGTTAACACCTAACCTAATATTTTCCATGCAATGAACAATCCGAGTCAATTCTTGGGGGAAGCCATGCATTTACATTGGATTGCAGCGAAACATATATTGAGATATTTGCGTGGCACTGTTGGTCATGGATTGAGATATGTATCAAATGGTGAACTACAACTACATGGATTCACTGACTTAGATTAGGCTATAAGTATTAAAGATAGAAATAACACTTAAAGATGTTGTTTTAGTTTGGACTCCACTATGATATCTTAGATGAACAAGAAGAAAACATATGTTTCACTTAGTACTACTAAAGCTAAATATATTGTTTCTTGTTTGGCGAGTTGTGAAGTGGTGTGACTTCAGAAGTTACTCACAAGATTTCTTGATTTTGTGCTGGAACCAACTGTGATATATTGTGACAATCAAAGTTATATGAAGCTTTCTGAGAACCCATTTTTCCAAGACAGGTCGAATCACATCAAGATCAAGTACCACTACATATGGCACATTATTAAAAAGGAGTAATTCAACTCCAACACATCTCTACTTATGAGAAGGTTGTTGATATTCTTACAAATCCTTGGCCCTAAATGAAGTTCATTTACTTCAGGGATAATCGTGGAGTGGTTGATAATCCCTCCCTTGGTGAAAGGGTGTGTTGATGTTGTAGAACCTATGGGCCTATATTGCTCCCTTTGTCATGAGGTTTGACTTAGAATCCACAGAGTTTGGCTGGGAGATTGGATATATAAGAATCAAAGCCTAGATTTCTCCCATGGTCATGGGGTTTGACCTAGAAGCCATGGAGTTTGGCTGGGAGATTGGATTTATAAGTGAAAAATTCTGGATTTCTCCCCTGGTCATGGGGTTTGACCTAGAAACCATGGAGTTTGGTTGGGATATTAGCCTTATAAGCATCAAAGACTAAATCGTTCCCTTGTTCATAGGTTTTGACCTTGAAGCCATGGATTTTGGATGTGATATTGACTATATAAGCATCAAATATTGTAATACTCCCTTAGTCATGGGGTTTGACATGGAAAACATGGAGCTTGGCTCTATAAGCATCAAAGTGTTGGCATTATGGCTAAAGTGTTGTCCTTGATGGCAACCCATACAGGTGATGGATCACTGTACAATAGGTCAGTAGCAAAGATTGATGATTAGCTCTCAAATATTGAAGAAAATAAGGGGTACGCAGGTACACCTTACAGAAAGTGCGTACCCGCAAGTACACTGTGAAGGGACCGCGTCCTATTACGCAGATAAGCCATTCAAGAGGTGCATACCCCCAGTGCACACATTTCAAGGCAAAGAAAAGCACACGTGGGGTTTCTTATGTATTACACTTGGTTTCTAGCCAACGGTTTTGTGTTATTATGGTGTCGGCCCGTGGTATTAATCCATGATTTAAGGAAGAGCTTTACTATATAAAGCAAAGGAGATCATTTGGCTTAAGCATGTTTTTGGTTGAATATCTTATGAGGGTAAGATCTGGTCTAGATCTAAATAAGGCGAATCTACTGATGGACTAAAATCTCTTCGGCACATGTTCAGATCTGTAGATCTGACTATCTGGGTTCTTTCTGAAGTCTTGAAATCATCTATGCCCGAAGGTACGCAGATACAGTGAGAGAAAAGTGCGTACATACGCAGGAACGAAGATTTCAGGTGCGCCCGTACGCAGGCACAGAAGGGTTTCAGGTGCGCCGGTACGCAGGTACAGAAGGGTTGCAGGTGGGCCTGTACGCAGGCACAGAAGGGTCTCAGGTGTGCCGGTACGCAGGTACAGAAGGGTTGCAGGTGCGACCGTACGCAGGTACAGAAGGGTTTCAGGTGCGGAGGACCGCAGGCAGTTCAATGGACTCAGAGCGAGGTACGCAGGCTAGCAGTTGAGCAGAATGCGTACATAAGCAGGCAAGCAGTTGAGCAGGGTACGTACTGTAAGCATGCAAGAAGTTGAGCAAGGTGAGTACTGTAAGCAGGCAAGCAGTTGAGCAGGGTGCTTACGTAAGCAGGCGAGCAGTTGAGCAGGGTGCTTACTTCTCTTAAAATCTTTGTTTATCATTGTTGTGTTCTGGGTTTGGTCCTATTATTGTTGATCTGGTTACTACAGTTGACTCGGTGATTCTCTTATACTTGATGATCATTTGATGCTTATGGATCCAGTTTGAAAATTTATGAAAAGTGGTCCTTGTAAGAAAAGAAGTAGGGGGTTGTATCTCCCTTCCAGGAGAGACTGGAAAACGAGAGA